>KN504992.1:0-13541 GCA_000787155.1 Scartelaos histophorus
GCTTGTGAGCTCTTGTTTGAGCGCTACGGTTTCCTGCACTTTGACATTGTATAGCACTCTGATTTTGTTATGGAAATTATCCAAGTCTTGCAGCTCTTTTTCTTTCTTGTTGAGAGAATTGTTTAGTTTTTTCAACGCAAAGTCTTTATCATTGTTAATTCTCTCCTGCCACTTAAGTCTCTGCTCCAAAGACTTGCTCACGTTGAGCTGATCTGCAAGTGCAGCTCTTGCCTGCTCCAACTGTTCACGGAGCTTCGTGACCAGAGCGCTCTCATCCATAGGAACATTGTGGATGACCTGTGGTTGAAGGCCCTGGACTGGCTCCTGAATTGGTAGTGCAGGATCCTGTGGCGTGGGGGTAAGGTCCTGGACCGAGTCCTGGACCAGAGGTGCAAGGTCCTGGACCGAGTCCTGGACCAGAGGTGCATGGTCCTGGACCGAGTCCTGGACCAGCGGCGCAAGGTTCTGGGCCGAGTCCTGGACCAGAGGTGCAAGGTCCTGGACCGAGTCCTGGACCGGGAGTGCAAGGTCCTGGACCGAGTCCTGGACAGGGAGTGCAAGGTCCTCTAGACTTGAGGGCTCTTGGACCTGGAATGCAGGATCCTCTAGACATGAGGGTTCCTGCAGGTCTCCTGGCTCGTACTTGCTCCCTGATGGTGTGGGGCAGAGCAGAGCCTCCAGGTTAAAGCCCTCATCATAGAGGTGGAGGTCATCCTCTGGGGTATAGAGGTACCAAGGCTTTGATACGAAAGAGAAAGAGCTGTTCATGTTTGTGCGTGTGCGTTCACCGGAGGCTGAGACGGACCGAACCATTACGGGGAGCTCGCGTTTGAAATATCCAAAAGAAATAAAATATCAAATTTGGTCCACATTTGATTGATCACAAAACAAAGTCTGAACTTTGTTCCAAAGTGTTGGCATCTACAAAGGACTGGCTATAGACATAGAGACTCATGATGTTTCCTTTCACAATAATCCTAGCACTCATGTTAGTTACCATGATTATTTTAAGTCTTTAAAAATGAATTATCTACTCTATAGCCCTGTCCTGTTGAGTTTTGTGTTGTGCATTCCTTTTAAAACATTTTTTTAAAATTCTAAAAAAAAACAAAACAAACATATTAGTTATCATGAAAACTATTAGAGTGATATTATTTTGTTCTAGGCCTGAGCTGTTACGGAGGTCTCGTGGAGGTACAGCTGGTCTTCTGAAATGTGGTAAAGCGACTACATACGAAGGAGGGGTGAGAGAGCCCACCATCGCCTACTGGCGTGGAAGAATCCAGCCTGGTTAGTATAGTGTTCTATTATACTGTTTCAAAAGGGCTCACAATCTTATGGGTAATAATGGATAATATTGTATAAGCAGTTCAAAATATATCGCAGTCTGAAAGGATGTTCTTGTTCGATAATAAGGATGCTAGTGTTTGTCACCTTTACCACCACAACAAAACTGCTCTATTCTCTGAGAGTTGTGAAATGTGATGAGAAACTCATCATGGTTAATATTTAGCATGCTCAGAACTGGCTCTGGTTTTCACATTGTAATACAGTAATAATCAAGCATCTTTAAGTTGATGTTTCAGAGCTAAATTTTAAAGCTATTCATCCACAGAAGCAAATGGCACAGGATACACGTTAACTTATATTTATGCTTGCACATTGTCAGGTGTTACTCATGAACTCGCCAGCACTCTGGACATCCTGCCAACTATGGCCAAACTGTCAGGAGCCACACTGCCCCCTGTGGTTTTGGATGGAGTGGACATGACAGACATCCTCTTCCATCATGGCAAGGTACTCATGTCTTTGCATGCAGTTTTAAATGTTTTTTTGTGAAGACTAAACTAGCTTTTACATATTTTGTTTTGCAGAGTAAAAGGGAGGCAATGATGTTCTGGTCCTTAAACCCAAGTAAGAAGCGTGGTCTCTTTGCGTTAAGGCTGAGGAAATACAAGGCATACTTCTACACAGAAGGTACACTTCTTTTTACTGTTTCATCAGCTGATGTCACCGGGTTTTACCTTTACTGTATATCCATGAATCTTAAGTGAAGTTCAGGTTTGGATTATTGAACTGCTTAAATTGCCTTCTCATAAAAGTATCTTATGAATGGCAGCAGTTTACGTTTTTAGCCTAGACCTTCACTCCTGTCCACGACCATCAGCTGGCAACAATGATATTTTGTTTAAACCATAAATAATAGAGTGACAGTAACCTTATCTGCAGCTTGATACTCTAACAACCATGCTGGCACACCATTTAACATCTCTTCTTTAGTATCAACCATCTGCTTATCTCGAGAAACTTTATTACTCTAATGTTCCAAAGTCTGGCATTAAACCTCTGGCATCTAACTTGCTTTTATTCAGTTATGGGTTTTTATTACAAACATATACCAAAAGGATACCATTAACTGATGTTTTTACTTGACCTTTCAGAATGACTTGACTCTATGTTTTGTCTCCTTGTCCAGTCAAACACACTAAACATAAATCTTAAAACTAATACAGACAACTCACTACTGACGAAGCATTATTTTGTACCAGGTTCAGTCAAAAGCAGCACAGTACCGGACCCTGCCTGCGTTGCCCCTCTTCAGTTCCATGACCCTCCTCTTCTGATTGACCTGGAAAGTGACCCGTCAGAGCATTACCCCCTCTCACTGAAGGAACGCCCTGATCTCCAACAGGTCCTCGATGAGATCATGAAGCTCAAGGCCAATTTGGAGGCGTCCATGGAGTTTGGAGAGAGTCAGTTAGGAAAAGGACGGAACCCGAGCCTAGAGCCCTGCTGCAACCCGGAGTGTAGCCCCAAACCGAGCTGCTGCCAGTGTCTGTAACTCTACACGTCTTGGTAACTGCATTATAATATCTACATATGTTTAGATGAATATGTTTTATATTTTTGAAGGATTATACTAAATTTTTCAGATTTTTCAGAGCTTTTCAGATCTATTCTCATTTGCACAATCAAAGTTTGTTTCAGAGTAATTCATTCAGTTTATTTTGTATTCAGGATGCCATTGCTTTGAACATTTTCATTTTCCCCTATCCCTCTATCGCCCACTACTCTGTACTTTGTTCTGAGAATTTTAGCTTCTTAATCAGTGATAAACACAGGATTACCTCATCATTTTGTTATAAAAAAAATGAAACTATTGGCTCCCTAGTCTGCATGGTCAGTTTTCAACAGGAAGTAACCGGTCTTATTTCTTTTCAGTCAGTTTATAGCAATATTGCCATTTAAAATCACCAAAATATAAAATAATAGTCCATGGGTATGGTGTCATATATTATAACTAGGACAAAAGCACAATATGCCTGCTTTAATACTGAACACAATAGAAGACTGAAGGAGGACATTAGTGAATAAAATGTCCTCGGTTATTCTAAACTGACAAGCTTTTTTGCTGATTTTCTTGTTTGGAATTGTGTTTTGTTTCAGTCACGTCTCAGTAATTCTGAATCTTGTTGCATATTGTGCATATTTTGAGGTCAACACTATCACATTCTAAAATGTTCACCTATTGTACACGGCTTTATTCATATTTGTTGCTTCTCTTATCAGTGAATCAGCTGCTGTTTTGTGTATGTAAAATGATGCCGTTAAGTTGTATTATTGCACGGGATAATTTTAAAGTTATTAAAAAACTGAAGTAATGCATATTATAAGGTCTTATATGGCCTACACACTGCCCCTATGGACTCTAATAAGACGACCTGTATTAGTGTTTTTAATCTTTGTTGCCATTTGTTATACGGGTATTGTTTGAATTAGGGCTGCACGATATTGAAAATGAATGCGATATGCGATACGGGTGTCAAGCATTGCGATAACGATATTATTGCGATATTTTCTTTTAACCTAAAAAAAACTGCGACTGTACCTGCGTAACATTGGTTGCTGAAGTTTTTGACTGAATAAAATCACTGTATAGCTCCCTGTGGTTGCGTTCGAGGTGGCTGTGTAAGTTCGTCGTGTTTCCTCTCGACGTTGCGATAACTTTCCGGCACGACTTGCACAGCACTTGCGTCTGTGACACGTCGTCCCGTCTGAAGCCAAAGTCCCAAATTCCGGAGCTGCTGTGCTTTTTAGGCACAAGTTGTTCGCTGTTGTCGTCTTCACTGACTTCTTCATTCCCCGCCATGGTGACTGTAGTGTTTTCCCGTCATGCACTGCGAGTCCACACGCTCGCTCTAGCTAGCAAAACATTACGTTTAAGGGCGCGTCGGAATTGTGAACTCCAGAACGCAATAAACTCACGATTTACACATAAAACAATAAAAAAATATCGCGCATCTTTGCGATGTGGATATTGCACGTGCTATTATCGCGATGACGATATTTTTTTCAATATATCGTGCAGCCCTAGTTTGAATTATAACGGCACACCTATTTTTTTTTTTTTTTTTTGAAATGCAAGACAAAATAAACAACACCCATGAAAAACCAAGTCCACGGAGTCTAAAAGCTGTTATGTATAGAATAATAGAAGTGGAGGAGTGAGACAGCCAGTGCTCAATGGAGGCATAAGGACCCATAATGCCGTTAGGAAGTGGCTCAATGATGCAGGTCAGCGTCACACTAATGCTGCACTATGGGACATTCCAGACAAGACAGTCACATGGTCGGTGCTTGGAAATTGCCTTACAATCATATTTTAATGAATGAACACCACACACAGTCGGATAGATTTCACACATCAAGCATATAATTTATTCAGAAGACCAAACCCATGACAAGGCAGAGTGATGTAACGCTTTTTTTGTACTTTTTGTTTTAAACTTACAAGTCCTTGAGTCTTTTTTTTTTTTTTTTTTCTTTCAAAGATACAAGATAGGATATGTATGCTGTCTGTCACATACTCTTTAGCTCCTGGGTACAGTGGAGAAGGATTCTGTAAGAAGTCGGGTTAAGTTTGAATTATCGGTAATGTATGTGGTGTGGAGACTATGCGACCTGTCTTCAAAGTCTGCTCCTCTGTGCTGTAGTTTGGTGTAAAGTAAATTCAGTGGCAAAAACACGGCAGATAATTGCATGAATTGGTGACTGGTGAATGCACTGCAAAACTAAATATCTCAAAAATCCATGGCTTTAATTCAGGCGTTTCTGTGTTTGAGTAATTTTGATTAGTTTCACTTTGTTCTACTTTCAAGAAAACATAGATATCCATGGACACGTAGGTCACATAGCTAAAAATTGCATTCAAGAAAGAGTAACGTTTCTGCAAAATAATATTACTCAAGTAGAAGTACAAAGTAGTGGTCTTAGAGATTACACAAGTATAAAAGTATCTGGGAAAACTACTACAGAAGTAAGAGTTAAAGGTAACTTCCGGGATGTAACTGATTTATAATTTGAAGTTATTGGAATAAAATAATAAAATAAATGCACAAAATCTTCTCTTTTCAAAGAATAGTTTCCCGATGGCAGCTGCCTCAGTCACACTACGCGAGTTGGTGAAGGTAGAAAATCACATGACAACAAATATGTCCTAAATGTGCCGCCGTAACTGATATGAGTTTCTGTGATTACACCTTTATAAAAAAAACAAACCAAAAAAAGACATTCATGAACTTACATTATTGCAAATCACAGACATTAGTGTTGTTTTGTCATTCTTTAGCCTCGTTGAAATTCCTTTAAATCCATGTACATAATGGTTTTAGTACAACATAAAAAGACAGCACACAATCTTGAGTCTAGATTCTAATAATATACATGATCTAATTGACAGCAACACGTATTTTGTTAACCTTCGGCTAAATCACTTTCCGAAAATGTCTTCAGTTTTGTGAAGATTGTGGGTTGGGTTGGTATTTATGAATTGTATAGTAAAAATTTGTTTGCTATCCTGTTTTTTTTTTCCTTTATTGAAATCAACTTGTCACAAATATGCGGCTAGAGTATTATTACTAAACCCAGAGCAGAACAGTCAAAAGTATATTGGTGTCTAAGCTAAGAGTATTATTAACTTGTTGTAAAGTTAAGTTGGATATTTTGTTGTATTGGCTCTCCAGTGTGAAATTCAGCAAGCAGTGCATCTTCAAAGTGGACAAAAGTACAATGTTTCTAATATACAGACAGACTGACGATGACTGCTTGGTACAATCGCTAGAAAATGTCTGTTACACTGTTTGCCGTTAATCCTTTCCTCTCTGCTCCTGCAGGTGGCACGTGTCCCCTCCCACCTGCCCCTGCCCTGTCTAATGAGCCTCTATGCATACTCTCTATACATGTATTTACAACACACACACTACGTATTGTACGCGACACAGGGTAAGCTTAGACCAAGGACAGTTCACTTCTCTCTATGTTGTTCCGATGCCACTATCAGTCCCAATCAAAACAGCAGTTTGTCAATAATGAACAAATACATATGTACAGATAATTCCAGACCAGCCTCCAGGTTCTTTACTCACATTCAAGCTGTTTGCCATTCTCTTGGATATGTGTTCAGGTGTTAGTGTGTGCACGTGTGCGGTAACCCTACTAGCCATGCATTGAAAAGTGAAACAGCAGTAGGTATATTGTAAATATTTGAAAATAAAACCCTTTAAAGAGCTGCTCAGCATCTTAGTTTTGTATAATAGAAAAGAGAACAGAAACAGGCATTCCGTCCATCCAGGCGATGGGCGTAAACAAAGAGGGGGTGGGACTTGTCAGTCAAATGCCTAGCATATTGTATAGATGAACATCCCAGTCTCTGTGGGCAGATTCAACATAAGCCCTCACTGACGGCGCCCTCTGGTGGCAAACTTCATGATTGACAATCTGCAGAGGCATGGTGGTTGTCACGGCAACACTCTACTCCAGGTAGATGTCCTCTGTAGGGCAGGCGTACTCCAGGTGCTCCTGGTAGTATTCCTGGAAGGCCCGTCTGCAGAGGCACAGGGACACCACAGAATTACCACATTAAAATACACTCAGTATGCAAGTCTTATTAAGCCATTACAGGCAGTGTGTCTTCACTGTGTTCAGGCAGGATTTTGATATATTTGTCTAGCTTTAGATGAATTAAACTCCTTTTTCTTGCATGCACCTAGGGCTTGGGCAGTAACTTTATTTGAAGTGAGATTGAGGACAAGCCTGCGAGTTCCTTAGCACTTACCCAACACACTCTGCTACAGGTCGCATGGACTCCTGGGACACAAAGACATGGCAGGCGAAACGGTTGAGCATGGGGTGCTTAGTGATGAAGCCGAAGTAGCTGTGAAGAAGCACATACAATCACATACAATGACATAGCAGTCACACAATACAGATCCTCAGCATTACCGCTCCTGTGCTCAGACTTACCAATTATTCCTGGGATGGCACCCGCAAAACGAAATGTTCTTCATTTGGAAGAAGTGACTACATCTGTCGAACTGGGAACAAAGCAAAGAAGCAGCAAGGAAAGTTAAATAAATTGACTGGGTAAAAGCAATGAAAGTTTTATGGAACATTAGTTACATCAGATACTAGAAGTTAATATGATTTTTTTCTACCTCATTGAAAGCGTCATATTCATCCTCCAGGCTCATGATGAGCTTGACTCCCTGTAGGCTGATCTCCAGCTCACACAGAGAGGGCGGGCGCACGTGTACTGTTCTTTTCCTCGACATTGCAATCTAAAATATAAGGATACTAGGTTTTACAATGACCATATAAACGTTAAAAAGGCAACAGTGTCTCAAGATTCCATCATCCAAAAGTATGATTCTGGTTATAATACAATATATAAAGTCACATTATGTGCTAATTGTGGAATATGTCATATACAACTTAAAATGTGTAAAATAGTATATGTGATCTCATTTTTTCATGTGACAAATGTGACAATGTTATAATAACCAAGAAAACTGTTTAACATTCCTACCTTTTGCATTGCTGCACATAGAATCCCATTTCCTTGGTGATACGGTACTTCGACTGACCCCAAAAACTGAACACAGAACGTCTCCATCCAGGCTGGGTTCCTCTTCATCCCTACAGACATACATAAGGTTTGTTATCTTTACACACACCACACATGTATTAGACCTAAAAATCCCACGCACCAAGAAGCTCTTTGGACGCCCCCATGACCTCTGTGGCGTAGAAAGCCGGGAAGATCCCCCTCTCCCCCGTGCGCATGTTATAGCCTCTGTACCAGTAGTCATCCTCCTCTTCCTCCACAAACAATGGGTCATCCACGTCTAGCTCCAGCTCATCTGCGTGTCTGGGAATGAACCTGCAGAGGACGCCAAAGCACACAGATTGTTCAACGTGAGCCTATTATTTGTCTCTGAGAAGAAAGCATGTGTCTGGTGTCGGGTGACTCCCATGGGCTTGGTGCTGAGGGAAGAGATGAGAAAGCGCTGCAAGATGGTGGGTGGGTTTTTAGTGGAAACAAAGAAAGTCTGAGCTAAGAATTGTGTATTGTTTATACTGTCTACAAGAACAACATATACCATAGGGCTGTCTAAAGTATTGAAAATTAGGTATTGTTACTAAAAAAGTCACATCAGCAGGACAGACATGTCTCTTTCCTGAATAGCTTATTTATTTATTTTATTTATTTATTGGTTTATTAGGACAGTGTACAATTACATTAAGCACAATGGCAGAGATGTTTGTACCAGATTGTAGCTCAGAGCTAATTTCCATCTGTAGTCCTGGGAAGGGGAGACAACACAAACACAAAACAACTGTACAATATACAAATATAAAATACAATAAATATTTACAAGTTAAAAGTGCAATGTATAATGTAATGTAATGTAATGTTGTAACAATGTTAGTTTGGTCATCTGTGGCCATCAGGTGACACCCACAGGGGGGACATCTGATGGCAAAATACAGGGGTGACACACAGGGGGGACATCTGATGGCAAAATACAGGTTAAAGTTAAAGCAACTATACAATATACAAATATACAATACAATAAATATTTACAAGTTAAAAGTGCAATGTATGATGTAATGTAATATGATATTGTAACACTATTGGTCTGGTAATCTAGGTACCATCAGGTGATACCCACAAGGGTAACAACTGGTGGCAAAATACCCGTCTGGATCTTCTATCTTGATCTTGAGCTGTATCAGAGCTAGTATAAAAACCTGAGAAACAGAGGGATTACACATATATAAAGGTGAATGTTAATATAAAGGAAAGTACTATTATTTCATGTTAAAAATGACATACTACTGCCTATTTTTTGTTTTGTTTTGCTTATATTTAGAATAAAAACATTAATACTGAAGAATGAAGAAATATTCTGTGCCTGATATTTATGTCATTTTCCATTAAAATGTGTAATTACAAGGTTCATTGGCCTGCTATATTTATCCAAACCCATATAATAACAGTTATTGTGCATGCCCTCCATCCCCATTAAACACAAGGACGGCAGAATGTTGTGATGTCATGTGCACTCCCACATACAGCTGGTGGCTAATGTGCTAATGAGCACGGTCCCCTCGGCCCTGCAGGCCTGCTGCACCACACACGTCACTGCTTTCTAATGTGATTAAGTCCCCGGTGAAGTGAATAACACACAATATTAGACTGTGTCCAAATAACTGATATAATATAAGAATTTTGTCAGGGTTGTAAAATTAAATTAAATGGAGCAGCAGTTTTATCTGCATTTGACCCATCCAACCAGTGCCTGACAGTACAATTCTGAGGACTACTTTAGCTTTATTTACGCAGGTTTCACATCTGCATATAATGGTTTAAAAAATCAAATAAACTTGTGGATTATAGCTTTGAAGAACACAACCATTATGTACCACTGAAAATAAAATCTGCAACCCACACACCCTATTTTGACTGAAAATTTTATTATATTTGACAAATAAATTGGCAAATAAATTATATAGCAGGTTATTTTAATATTAGTTAATACTATATGTTAGTATGTTATTGTCCACCTGCATCAGCGGTGTTTGTCATGCACTATGAATAACCTCTCATGTTGTTTGGTAGTGAACAGTGCTTTACCTGTACACTGCTCTGTGAGTCTGGTCCCTCTCTTCTCCATTGATGGTGCAGGAGAACAAGCCGAAAGATTCTGTGCCTTTGTGATAAAAAATAAAATGGTTAAACTGTAGAAATCAACTGTAATCTTTTGTCATAGCAATTTATGGAATCTTATGCTGAAAGCAAACAGGGAAGAAATAAAGAGACATATCACACCTTGTTAACGATAACGGTTCACAGCTATTTTTAGAAGCTTGGGTATCATGGAAAATAAAACACAGAATCCAAAAACCTTTAAGTTGCTCCAAGTAATGCTACACTAATTTGCTATGAATATAAGATAGTATGATCAGATGTCAGTTTGTGTTGTAATATGATTTTCAATTTCAGTATCAAAATACATGTCTATCAATTATCCAAAAAATATTGTTAATAAATAAATAAAAAAATAATAATAATAAATAAATAAATAAATATTATTAAGGTGCTGTACCTGGCCTTTACTGTCTTAAAATGTAAAAAATAAAAAAAATTAAAAAAAAAGATCTTCATTTAAAACAGTTTGCAGTGGTGCGTTATTCCTCACTGCCTTTATGAATTCCGAGCTGCAACTATTCCCTACGATGAGTTTATAAGTGCTGCTTTTCATAATGTTCAGAGACCAGAGTGGAGTTTGCATTTATGGTTTTCACTGTAACCTCTAACAACAACTAGCATTCTTGATTCTGTTCAAATAAATGATCTATACTGGTGCAAAAAAATACATGGGAAAACTGGACATAGGCCCTTTAAACCTAGTCTGACCCACAAGCGGGAGAGCGAGTCTTACTGGAGGAGCGGGTGGTGCTGTTGACGAAGACGTTGAGAAACTTCTTGGAGAACGGCATGTCTGCTTCTGGAGAGGAGTCTTCAGAGGAGCTCAGTTCAGGACGACCCTCCTCCTCCTCTTCCTCCCTGCCGTAGACCACATCTCTGGGCCTCAGTGGCTCTTCGTCACAGATTGTAGAAAGCTCGCTGTCGTCACTGAGAACTGAAGTGCACCTGCAAAAACAAAAACAGGTTTGAGTTTCCAATAAAATCAGCTACGTTCACATCCTGGAATTAGATCATGGTATATTTTAGATGGAGGGCAGAGACATCCAAACTTATGATCCACAAATGTTCTTAATAATCTTATCATTATGTGTTTGCGATGGGCTCTACAAACTTGCCATGTTAATCTTATGGTCTTTCAGCTAATAATTAACATTTTGAAGCTATTGTGAAAAAACAAGTTCAATTTATAGTAACAGAGAAGACATTTTTATTTTATGTGGATAGACCCAGTAATTACAAAGATTTAAATTATAAACCAGGTCAAAAAATCTGCAATCTGACAAATAAACAGTAAATTGCATGATAGAATTCTGACTTGACCTTCACTTTATTTCAATTTAGTTATAAAGCTAATTCAACTGGTAAGATTTCCTTTCCATTACTATTGTTCCTGTTTCCTATTTCCTGTTATCTGCTTGACACAATCAGTCAATCACAGTCTGATACTGTTGCAGCTCAACCAATCATCTATCACTAACTCATTATATAAAGCACTTCTCACCCATTTTTCATAGAAACATCATCCACCTCAGCTTCTCCAACTCCTGTCAAACTGGGGCTATACTGCACTGAACTCAACATGGAACTAAACCAGGTCTAAACCAAGTCTAGAACAAGACCAAACCAAGGATATATGTTCACAGAATGAAAATGACTAAACCAAGACAGAGCCTAAACTTATACAAGATCAGGTCTAAACTAGAACAGGATCAACTCAAGACCTCATCAAGACTAAAACTGCCTCAATTTAGGACCAAAGACTTAAGCCGGGCAAGTTTGAATACAACCTCTGTAAGTATTCAATAATAATAAGTATTGTAATGAACCTTTTAAGACTGACGAGTTCCAGCGTTGTATTCTCATCCACCACTAACGTGTACTTCATGGAGTCGTAGGCCAGCCCGTCGTCCTCGCTCTGCTGCTGTCCTCTGTCGCACAGTGGAAGGTCGTGTTCAGACGGGACCGGCTCTGGAACACTGGGGTCAATGGGCGGTGAGCTGTCTAACTCCAGGCCCCTGTGAGTAAAGGTGAACAGTAGTTAAAGTTAAAGTACTCCAAAGATCTACATGTTAAATCTATGCTGTAAAAAGCTTTTCTAATACTGCAAAAAGAGAATATCTAGATTTAGATTTAGATTTAGATTTAGATTTAGATTTAGATTTAGATTTAGATAGATCTAGATTTTTTATTTATCTTTATGTATTTATTTGATAATTTGATTTAAGTAGTTTTGGAAAGATTTATTTACAACATTAGTCCAAGATCATTCAACTGTTAATTCAATTTTCTGGCTGATTCTGGCTGAAATCTTTTGGTAATTATGCAAAATCCAGTACGAGTGGAGTAAGATTAGGAACTGGAATTTCATTTAAATTAAGAGTTTTTTCTTAATATTTCCAGAATATTTTTGAAACAAGTCAAGTAAAAGTGCTGACAAATATTTACATAGATATACTGCATGAAGAAGTTGTTTAATTTACAAATAAAACTTAATATAGAAGCAATAACAAGAACAAAACCATTCTTTGCCATTGAAATTCTCCAACCTGCTCAATCTATTTTACATGTGCTGACACAAAATGTCACTTTATTTGACTGATTAATTGAGAAATAAATCGTATTATATTATATTATTTTAAAATTATTATTTTTTGTTGTGGCCAAGCTTCACCACGGTGTGATTTACTGAAGAAAACAAAAGTGTAACTCCTACCCACCGTTGCCTGTATGATGTCTGATTCTTTGTGTTGGTTGGATAAGGGTAAGACTCTCTATCTTCATCCTCTTCTTCATCATTGTCTGTGGAGTAGGTGAGGCTGAAGCAGCGGTTGGTCTGGGAGGTGGGCAGATCTAGGGTCAGACTGTTCTTGACCTCCGTGATGCGTTCAAGGGAGGCCGAGGATCGTGCGGGAACATGGGGGTCTGTCTCTCTGCCTTCGTCCTTGTCACTGATCACGCTCTCCGTAAGGCTGGGAGAGTCAAGCTCCCTCCTCTGTTGTAGCATCATCAAGTCATTATTGGGCTCCTCGACCTCCTCCTGTCTTGA
Source organism: Scartelaos histophorus (assembly GCA_000787155.1). Lineage (NCBI taxonomy): Eukaryota > Metazoa > Chordata > Actinopteri > Gobiiformes > Gobiidae > Scartelaos > Scartelaos histophorus. Next base: position 13,098 of record KN504992.1, read on the forward strand.
GTTTTTACATAACCTGTCAGCCACGTTCTTCTCTCCTGCCCTTGCTTGTTGTTCCATAAGATTAGTCAAGTATAGATTTGGTACGTTTTTAGTTTCCTTGATGTCTTGAGTTCCATCAACCTCCTCATCTGCAAGTTCTCCTTCACCGATATCTGAAGATGGTGAGATAGTATCAGACATTGACGGTTTTCTCTTCAAACATTCTTCTGGGCAGCTGATTGGGTAAGAACCTTCTGAAATCAACCTGTTTACGAGGTTACTGAGCAGCCATGGCGAATCCGAGTTCTCGCTTAAATCATCTTCGCTATCTGAATCGGACTCTCCCTCGCTTGTCCCGTCATAGTCATCCGAACTTGGCATAAGCCTAGGACCCACTGGCAGGTAGAAGGAACGTTTGAAGCTCTCCAAGCTATGGTCTGGTTCTATCTGGAGAACCATCTGTCT
>JACN01124495.1:0-17466 GCA_000787155.1 Scartelaos histophorus
TGGAACAAATTATCTTCCATACTCAGGCTCATACTTGAGTAAAATACAACACTCACTTCCACCCTGTGATGTCATGTGGTAGCTCCACTGTGTTTTTATACTCCACCTTCACTAGAATCAATTTTCAGTCCTCCATTCGTTAGTGTATACAAAAAAAAGGGAAAAAGTTGCTGTTCACTTGAAAAATACTACACAACATCACAAGGTGGAACATGAAGACTAAAATTAAAGGATTATTCAAACATTATTTAATAGGACCTTAAATTATTTGAACATCTGTGTGCATTTTGTCTTTGCTCTATCTCTTCATGTAGGATTTCTTATTGGTTTATTGGTTTGTTTTGCATTATATACTCTGAATCTCTGTAGTAATTATGTACCTGTGCAACATTTATATAATGTGGCTATATATGCAACCTAGTACTAGTATATAATTGAGATAGGAATATTGTGCATAGGTTTTAAGAATGATCCTATTTTCCTCAGACTACTGCAGTTTGCACGGAGAGAAGGTTGTCTAGACCACATAATAGAAAACCATTAATGCAGCTAGTATCCAGTAAACTGCCTCATCAACTGTGCATGGCTTGATCTTCCCACAGTGTGCCAGCTTTTTAGCCCTATTAGTTTTAGTTTGTGTTTCGGGTGCGCTCAGTCTCGTCTCTGTAGCGTGGAGGAAATAGGACTCTAAAAGGTCACTAATGCACTGCAGCAGACGAAGGAGGAGAGAAGATGCTCGATATTTGTTTGTTTTGGTGTCTGTACTCTGAGCTCTGGAGAGGAGACGAGAGAGAAACATCTTCTGTAGTGGCGTGTTCAGAGCAGCCCACCGCTCCACAGGGCCAAGCACACACATTAAGACATCCAGATGTTACTCCCACAAAAGACTTGAGCTCAGTTAACTGGAGTCTGCCAGGAGTTACTAAGGTGTGTGTGATTCGGTGAAATAAACAGGAAACAACACTGATTTAAAAGTAAAGACAGAAAAGTGATGTACAGTTTGCTAATTCTAAAATAGAAAATAAAATACTGTGATTGCACTGTTCTAATAAATAAATGTTAAATAAGTGGAAAAATACTCCTTCAATCTAACCTGCACAGTAGTATATTGCATTTTATTATATACTGATCGCGCTGGGGGGTCTATGTGGATCTCTATAGCATGAATGTTGATCAGTTACCATGGAAACACAATGCATACATTAGCAAACGCTGACAAACAAGTTTTAAGATGTAAGTCTGAAAATTCAAACAAATTTTCAGGAGCCTGTGATTTGTGCAGGTATTTGTGGTTCTGTTTATGTGTTTGATTTTCAACATAAAAGACTAAACTAGGCTAGAAATGTACTAAAATAAACTGCTGTGTATAATTTTATTTGAGGACCATTATTTCTCTTTAATCTCTTTTGTCCTGCTCCTGCATTCTTGTTTTCTTTGTGTTAAAATAAAGCTCAGATTAAAGTCTAATTTGAGTAACAGAGCTTCAGACAAAGCAGAGCCTACAGTTAGCGTCACATCCCCAGGGAAAATTGATGACTTCCACTGCAAAAAACATTTTAATTTTGAGATACGCAATTTTTTAACAGATATTTCCAACATGCAGTAGTTGTGATGATTTTTACTTCATATTTTCAATTTGTTTGTGTGTGCTGTTCATTTTCAATCAAAGAAAAAAAGAAAGTTAGTTGCTAAGAGATTACATACTGAGATGCCATAGTCCTTGTTTTTGGATCACAGACAAGGAGACTTCATTTGAGTCGCTTGAGAGAACCAAGCCTGTAACTATACGGGACTGGAGTCTGCATAGTTCATCCTGCCACCTGTCACACTCCTCTTCATCAAACAACTTCACTTCATCCTTCACACTCGGAGGGGAAAAAAAATCACTTTATCTTTCGGCAATAAGCGTCCACTGCGGTTTGTTTTGCTCCTCTGACTGTAGCAGAGGGGATTCTATAATATGACACAAATGTACAGCTAAACTATGCCCCAAAACACACACAAAGATTATGTATGAGTCTGATCAGAAGTTATAGTACTCTACTCTACAGTACTATAGTATTCTCTGTCCATTCCTTACCTGTGTGGATTACCCTTACCTGACCAGTCCTCCTGTTAAAACACTCAGAACTTTCACTGAGACACTGAGAATCACAGTGCAAATGTAGCTGCAGCAAAACTTGAATTTCCCTCTGGATCAGTGGATCAACCTCTCTTATGCATGAATGTGAGTGGAGGATTGGCAGTGTTAGGATGGTGCAGATTCGCTGTATGTTCCCATTGCAATTGAATGAATATTGTACATACAACAGTACATAACATGGATTAATAACTGATGAACTGATTGAGCAGATGTATCAAGTCTGAGTGGTTGTATATTGTCCAGTTCTACATGTTTTTTCTTTTGTTTTGTATTATATCATGACTCTGTCTATATGTTATGGTAAAGCTCCTGAGCCAGTTTGAGACAAAATAAACAAAACCTAAACCTACCGTATTTTTCGGGCTATAAAGCGCACCGGATTATAAGGTGCAGTATCAAATAATATGTCAGTTGTGTCATTGTCCACACATAAGGAGCATCGGATTATAAGGCACAATAAGCGAAACAAAACGCGTGTCAGATAAATCGAACTTTATTCAGGTCATTTACAATAACTCTCAGTTGTAGCGAACACAAAAATACAAGTTTAACAGTTGGGTGATTTGGGCATCAAACATGCCCGGATCCCTCTCAACATTGTTCAGTTTTAACACAAAAATACAAAACCTGAAATCTGCATGGTGCATGTCTCTTAACAGGTGCATTTTGGGTCCTTGTACAGCACACGGCAGAACTACCGGTATGTTGCACAGTCGCCCTATATGTCGCCAACATATTACTCCTCCTGACTCGCCCACTAATACCTTATTAGACTAATGTGGACAACATCAAATCGGTTGGAGGTTAAACACAACCAAAGGTCATACATAAGGCCACTGGATTATAAGGCGCATTCTTGATTTTTGAGAAAATGTAATGATTTTAGATGCACCTTATAGTCTGAAAAATACGGTCATCTAAGCTTAAATGTAACTGTAAATCAGTTTAGATCAATCAATCAATCAAACATCATTTGTTTAGCAGTTTGCAACAGTAACAACAAAGTCAGATCTGTGGAGAGGCAATCCCGCTCAGAGTCAGGATTCCTGTTTTTCGAGGCATTTTTGAACCACCTGTAATTTAAGAAATGTATAGTAGAGCAGTTTAATGTCACACTGTGGAACATTACAGGCAGAGCAATAATATATGGACACTTTCACCAGGTTTGTGTGTGTGAAATTGGCCGCTCATATAAACAGCTAACATGACGGTCTGTACAATGAATCCTTGAATTTAGTGAATGTAAAAGGTTGACCAAAACTTTATTGTTGTTAAGCTATGAAAAATATCCCTGCCCTCTCTCTCAGGCTTTGTGATTTTAGTTTTTGTTGGTTTTATATGGCGCACTTTAAAGTTTCGATGTTTGTTCAATCTACATGAAAATCCTTGACCCCTGAAGGAGCTTTCCTAAAATCCACTCAGTGACACGTGTGAAGGTTCAGATGAGTATCTTCAATTTACAGTATGTGTCAACCATTTAAAAGGTTTTGAAAATGCCCTCAATAACATGTCAACTTTTAAGAGAATTTACATATGAGAAAATAATCCTTACAAACAGACGAATGGATCCGATTTTTCTTCCATTTTTCTTTCTTCAGTGCCATATATAGACCTTGAGACCGAGGTCTCCCCATAGTAAAACATATAAAATCTAAAAGGTCACTTCTGGTTGTATTGATTTACTGTATAGTTTAGCTCAACTTGTGTACTTAGAATAAGGGTGTCCAATCTTTTCTCATCGAAGGCCACGTATCTAGCAGAAAGCCAATTGAGGGCCATAAAATAGTGGTTAATACATTGAAAAATAAAAAAAAAGTGCATTTGTAAGAGGTTAGAATGAGCCACCAGAACTTCATCTACATTAAGATCCTCAAAAGGACACACTAAATATTTGGTATTTGCTTTATCAAGGTGGAATTCAGTAAATTACCTTAAAAAATACTACTTAAGGAAGGGCCAAGAAAAAGATTAGATTAGATTTTTGGTCCCATATTATTGGACATGCCTGAGTTATAATTTTCTAGCATCATGAGGTTCATTTGACTGGAGCCAAGAGCTGCTCCTTAGTCCACTTCTTTATATTTTATGGTACTAGTAAGTCATAGTTAAGTGTACTTCCACAAAAAGAATGTGTGTACTCTTCTCATTAGCCTATGAAACAACATAGCGGGATCCTGTCGTTCTCAAGTCAAGCGCACACTGGAGTAGCGTCTGGTGTCACATCCCATTCCCGCTCGCCGTGAGGACAGTCCACATCTTGACACTTGTCCAATCGGAGCCATCTCCAGTCTTCTCCGGCAGCCGCTCTCTCGCTAATCTGGCCTGACACCTCTCGCCGCTCAGACAGGGAATCACTCTCACCCGAAAACAATCCCTGCTACTCCCAAATCAGAATCCGAAGCAGGCTCCCGGTGCTCCTGCCTGTCCGCCCGTCACGTCCCCTGCTGTTACGCCGCTCTGTAGCCTATACTCTTTAGTCTCTTGTCTCCATTTGTCTTTGTCAAAGCACATTCGGATCCTCTCTCCTCCCGCTCAATCTCTGCCGCTCTGTATCCGCTCTTCAGCTCCTCTGTGGGTAGATTGGAGCGAGGCTGATGGAATCTACGAAAAGACAAAGTGATGGCTGTGTGAGGGATAGCTTGTGTTTCCTTAAGCATTACCTGTAGAATATAGAGAGGGGTAATCTGGAGGGGCTTTTAACCGTGTAGACGATGTACATCAAGTGGGTAAAAAAACCTGGGCCAATTTACCATAGTTGGCTGAGCCTGTTTTTGCTCATACAGGTTATATGTGGAAGTTTCTGTATAGTGAAGTGTGGACGGTGCAAATATTCTGTAAAATAACACGTTTATATATAACGCTTTTCTACCTTCAAGGCACTCAAAGAGTTTTACATCAAAGATCCACTCACCCATTCACACACCAGTATACGCAGACACAAGGAACAAGATGAATTAAGTGTCTTGCTCAAGGACACAGACAGCATTCATCTATGGGAGCTGGAATTGCACCACCAACCAATGATTTTTCTGTCCATTTTTTCTTTTTATTTTTATTTTTTTATCATCCACACTTGCATATTCATACGTAGGCCATTACCATCTGAGACATTAGTGATAGTCTATTCCAGTCTAGTACAGTCCAGTCTGGCCAAGTTTCCTTTATAGGGAGTATTATACCTCTGATGATGCAAGCTAAGATGACGAGGACTGAGCTGGCAGTGAGTCCCCTTTGTGTACCACAGGAATTAAATTTCTCAGACAATAGGCAAAGTGGGGAAAGGGACACAATGTCAATACACACTTTTAGGAGCTGGAATTGGACCAGTGACTTTTACCGTTGCGTCACTATCATTTGTATAATGCTTATTTCTTATGGTACTGCAGTCTTTTTAAAGTTATAACATTACATTGTATTTCAGGACAATAACTTCCATCAGACAAGTCGCTCAAAAAAATCCCATTTATTTAAATGTATTCAACAATTCCAAAAGATAAGATTGACAAACAAGTCATCGATTTCATTTACAGGCTGTTTGTTCTTCTCATCCATTGTTTTGAAACTATACCAGAGGCTCCACCCACCCTTTATAGAGCACACAATCTCATTGGCTGCTGAGTAAAATATCTATCTGTCATTGGCTGTAGCACAGAAGAAGGACTCTGGAGGGAGTAAGAAAAAAATGTGGCTATGGCACAGCACATGCTAAAGTACACGCATACAGTACACAAACGTGCAGCCATTCATCAGTCCATTCGATCTGCAGCAAGCTGTCAGGACGCCATGTTGAGTAAATATTCCCATAATGCCTGTGTATCTGTGGATGCAGCTAATGAACGGATGACATCAAGTGAAGCTCAGAGTCACTCGAACAGGAAATCGCTCATCCTTTATTCCATTGTTATGCAACTTCTGACTAGTGGAATATCCTTGAGCTGTAGACCTCTTGAATCTGAATGGGGGTGTATGTCTGTCTTTATTGTACAGCAATCAGGCAAAACATTATGACCACCTGATTATATGTGTAGAGATAAACCTCTAACGCTAAAATGGACGTAACAAACTGTATTTCATTGTTCATTCATTGTTCATCTGAGTCTGAATAACCTGCTCCATTGAAATGCTCCTTTCTAGGACCAGTTATAGATACCCCTGGTTTTCTTACTTTTTGTTAGTATTTCAAATGATATAATATTTAGTTTTACATGGTTAACTGCTATGGCAACAATGCTAATTTCTCATCATTCTTAACCCCATAGATAGAAGCAATTCTGCCCATAACAGCTATTATGGAGATGCTACAGACTTGTCAGATCATCACAGTGTCAACTTCATCGACAATTCTGAACTTTTGCTCTTTGTTTAGTACCATTTTCTAAAACAGGAAAGGAATTATTAACTTCATCTGCCGGTTGTCATAATGCTATGCCTGATCAGAGTACACATATTAAGCTTCTTTCTGTTAAAAGAAAAAGAAAAATGGGAGTACAGTGCTGAAAAGACTCTCCATTCCAAACAATAGGAAAAACTGCAATTCCCGTCTCTCTCACACACAACATTTGACATAATATTTACTTTCACAAATAGGGGACGAATATATTCTCTTTTTAAAATCTGAACTCTGATAATATGTATCGAAAATAATAATGACAATCTATAAAGAAGAAGGCGCACATACTTGAGACAACAATACCGTTATAGTCCATTTTAAGTGAGGATGTCCACTTTCAGCTTGTGCAGGTTTTAAGTAGCTTTTGTTGACAATTCTGTGCAATGAGGCAAAGGAGATGTCACAACTTACCCCAAATATAACAAAAATAAACTCAATCTCAAAATCATCGCCAGTGTCCGAACAACAGTCTCCCCGTCTTCCCATCTGCAGCCTCCACAATCTGTCGGATGGAAATGAAGCGGTGACAATGGGAACAATGGGGGTAAGAGTTCGGGGGTTCGTTTGAAGAGTCCGAAACACGTCACAGTCCTGTCTGAGCGTGAGGCATGCCCCGGCGTGGAGTTCTCAGTCTGCGTACAGGATGAAGCCGGAGAAGGTGCTGTATTTGTTGTTGTTTCCTCCGTGAGCTTTGCCTCCGTCCAGTTTGATGTAGACCTCGTCCCCGGCGTCCAGGTGCAGGATTACGCTGTTGGACGCGTAGTCGTAGTTCTGGTCGGCGTCCTGAGCGATGGCGCTGGCTCGGACCTGAAGAGAGAGAGATGGTCGGGTTAGTGAGAGGGTCGCATAAGGACTTACAACAAGGGCTTTAAAGAGGATCTGGCATTTCATGTAGTCACCACGTGAACTGGGGTGGAAGGGGGAACCCGGGCCCCGCTATGTGTAGTGAGCTGAGCGTGAAAATAATCCCATGTTCCACAACAGGGCATTAAACTTAAAAAGAAAGTGACATTATCAGGTCAAGTTACTTCAGTAGAAAAGTAATTGTGACCATTTTGGTACCTAAAGCTCATGACCACTGAAGAGGGTAGAAATGTCAAGCTTTGCCTTTCGACTCAGCTCCTTCTTCACCACAACAGTCAGATACTGCATCAGATACTGCATCAGATACTGCATCAGATACCGCATCAGATACTGCATCACTACAGATACTGCAACACTGTGGAACATTCCAGAGCCAAGCAAGTAGTGGACCTCCCACTAGGAAGGTAAGATAGTGCACCTCAATGTAATGTGGTTTATCTGAATGTCTATTGGTCGACTATTCACGTTGTTCATGTATTTATTCTCTGTATGAACACAGCGGAAACAAATAGTTACATTTCACCTGATGAATTGACAAATCAAGACAAATAACACTAAAGCAAATAAATACACAAATAACCTAAACACAAAGTAACTTAATGCAGCTAGTGACAATGATTTCTTCACTTGACTGACACACAGCTGGACAATTAGACCTTGACAAGACAAGAATAAGGTTACACAACATTTTACACATTAAAAATCCATTAACACAAACACAGACTATAGAGCGGAACACAATATGACAAATTAAATGTCATTATGTTGGCAGAGCTAATGAAGAGAGCAGAAATTGTGCCAAAAAAAATAGCAGTTTTTGTTTTTTTATGGCAGAGTAAAAACAGAAAGAAATGTGCTTAAAGATGCAGTCTGTATGGGGCCATTATGTTGTCTAGTTTTAATAAAATGAATGAAAACAGTGAATCAGTCTTTACATTATAACATTTTTTCACAACAGGGGAGGGCAGTGAAGGGTCCACCACATGCTTGTCTCCAAACTAAACTTTATTTCAACAATTTACAGGCCAAATCTGTGGAGAGATGAGTCCCGTTAAAGTATGAATCCATGTTTTTCAGGGTGCGTTTTAGCAGATTTAGTTTTTATGCCAAAGTAACAAGAGCAAGAAATGTGCTTAAAGATCCAGTCTGTATGGGCCATTATGTTGTCTACTTTTTACAAAAATGAATGATTTGTGGTGGACAACAGCTCAAATCTTCGCTTCAATTGGTATTAGACCAACAGGAGCACGCAGGGTCTTTGGAACCTCGGGCCTTTCTGTCAGATGGATTTATGGTTTCAATCAAAACTTCAGCCGCTCAAATTCTGCCCTAACAAAAGGTCCTTAACAACAGAAAAGTCAACAGCAGCCGGCGCTCCAGGGTTCGCACAGAGACGACTGCGAAATGTTACGGGGAAACTACTGCAGAAGATGGTTTCAGAAGCATAATATGTACATTGTGTTAAATTGTGCTGCTCAAAATTAGTAAAAGGAAGTAGAATAGACTTAAAGGTGCATCTTTGTGGTGGTCCAATGTTATTGCTTTGTCAGAAGTGTTTCACAGTGTAGCTTTTCTATCGTCATGGAGACCAAACCAGACCAAATGACTGGTTAGATTTCTGTAGAGGTAAAGCTCACACTCAGAATGTATGTTTTTCTAGGTACTTTTGAGCAATAAAGCCACCTGTACCGTATTTTTCGGACTATAAGGCGCATTTAAAATCATGACATTTTCTCAAAAATCAACAGTGGCTTTATAATCCAGTGGCCTTATGTATGACCTTTGGTTGTGTTTAACCTCCAACCCATTTGATGTTGTCCACATTAGTCTAATAAGGTATTAGTGGGCGAGTCAGGAGGAATAATATGTTGGCGACATATAGGGCGACTGTGCAACATACCGGTAGTTCTGCCGTGTGCTGTACAAGGACCCAAAATGCACCTGTTAAGAGACATGCACCATGCACATTTCAGGTTTTGTATTTTTGTGTTAAAACTGAACAATGTTGAGAGGGATCCGGGCATGTTTGATGCCCAAATCACCAACTGTTAAACTTGTATTTTTGTGTTAGCTACAACTGAGAGTTATTGTAAATGACCTGAATAAAGTTCGATTTATCCAACACACGTTTTGTTTCTCTTATTGTGCCTTATAATCCGATGCTCCTTATGTGTGGACAATGACACAGCTGACATATTATTTGATACTGCGCCTTATCATATTTATAGAAAATACATTTATTTAATTACCGTAAGGTAGAGCTGTTTAATGCCATGTTGTGGAACATTCGGAGCAATGACCCAACCAAAAACTGACATAGTGCACCTGTAAAGACACACTGTAACTTTTCCTCTTCGTGTCAACAGAGAGTTTCCTTTCCCCCCACCAGGTCAAGTCTGTACAGAGATTCAACTCACAGAAATAATGCATGTTCTTCAAAGTATTTTTGAACGATATTGCAATACAAATCCTGTATGTTTAATGCCACAGTTAGAACCTTCCAGCAAAGCAATAACACCTCCACAGAGACATGCAGGTGGAAGCCCCGACCCACCAGGAGTGCTGCATACTGCACCTTTACACAGCAGAAAAAATAATCCTGATTTTACTTTTAGGTTTTATATTTAAAGTTATTGAACTTTGTGGTTTACTTTGTCAACTTCTGATGAAAGTGAAAAGAAAAGAAAAAAGAATGAGGGCTGGACTTTAACACTGTGCCAAATGGCCAAGTGCAGGGAGATTTGTGTATTACTTTGACCAGTGAGATTTTTAGCTTGCACTTTTTGAAGTTTTCAGTAAGATCAGATAAAAGACGACCCCCACACAACACACCCACGAAGTACAACTATATTTGAATGTTAGACAAACATTTAAAGGGCCCATATTATGCTATTTTCTGATTGATTGATCTCTTTATAATGTTGTTTCCTTATCAAAAACGTTCATCCACACATTTTTTTTACTCAGAAACCAGCATATTTAGACTTTCCTCAACAGAAAACTGCCTGAACTAAAGGTAAAAACTGGTTGTTAACTTGAAAACTACTAAAACAAAAAACAAATCAGGCCTTATAACATGTCTTTAAGCTCACAAAAGTAAATTCTGTGTAATACCGGACCTTTAAAGACTAAAATAAAAAGAACTAGAGTAACCAGAGTGTAAAAAAAACTTCCCATCAAGCCCTGCTACTGCAAATAATAACTGCAAATAGTCATATAAACAATGTAATAAATATTCTTGCCCTTTTTGCATTCAAATAACTCGAGTATTCCTCCTTTGTGACGTTAGCAAACTTAGCGTGTCGCGCCAGTCACATCCGTAAAGGTCATTTGGCGGTTGCTGCCGGCTACAGCTGAGGCTCTCGGGCCAATTAGACTGAGCCGTGTGCAACCGCCGCGACCTCTGACCCCGCTTCGACCGCGCGCCGCCATCTTTGGACAGTGACATTCTGCAGCACTGACAAGGGTCCGGCTCATTGTGGTAGTTACAGAGGAGGCTGTGTAAAGTCTGCGGGTAATTTAGCGGCGCGATGTCGTCGATGATTCATGCAACCGAAGTGTCGCGGTCAGACACTGCAGATTTTTTCTCTCTCGGAACTGAAACTGAAACGAAAGTTAATAGTGATTTAAATGAAAATTTTGGTGTCTTTGCAACCATCAGCGATACTCTGTTTTTTACATTATAGTATTTTCTTTTTTTATAACGTAAGATAAAAGTTTTAAACGTACTAAACATTTTTTTTCTAGTCAAGGGTCCACCACATGCTTGTCTCCTAACCTTTATCTCCATGGCAACAAGCAGGTGACACCGCCATGCCAATTTACAAACCATATTTGTGGAAAGGCAAGCCCCACAGATATGCAAGGTTCTTTTTATCATTCAAATCACCTAATTGAATAATATAGATATACAAGTTTAGCACAATACTGTAGAACATAGTAAGGTATATTATCTCCATGGCAACAAGCAGGTGACACCGCCATGCCAATTTACAAACCATATTTGTGGAAAGGCAAGCCCCACAGATATGCAAGGTTCTTTTTATCATTCAAATCACCTAATTGAATAATATAGATATACAAGTTTAGCGCCATACTGTAGAAATCTCCATGGAGACAAACAGGTGGCGGACCCCTCATAAAAAAGTTAGATAGTGTGTCTTTGAATTTGAATTGTTAAATAAATGTATTAAATACAAGTGGCTATCGAACCATAATTGGATTGTGAGTTGTACGTAGTTTTGTGTGTAAATCAAATAGTCCTCTTCTCTTCAGGGTCCTAACAAGACCTACAGTATCGAACCCAACTTTAATCAAATGGAATCGACCAAAAACAAGAAGCTCATTATTTTTTTTTCAGCTCGCAATGAAAATAGGAAAACGGTGCACAATATACATCCTTTAAAAGCCACTGGTTAAAGAAGCCAATTAGTCACTTAGTCTGGTCAGCAAGGTCGGATCAGAATCAATGGTGAGTGTTTTGTGTGGCTCATTATCAGGTCTCTAAAGTCCACTCCAACACAGACTTTGGACCAATTCTGTACAATAAATGTTCAATAATGCAGTTTTGTGCCAAGTACACACATGACAGGCGTAATGGCCAATAAGGAAAGTTTAGTTAAAAAGGCCCTGTTTTAAGGTTTAGAATCAGATCCATGGAATTTTCTTGTAATTAATTTGACTTTGGATCTATTTAAAGGTTAAAAATAAACAGTGGTGTCATTTACAAAAGATTTCTGTTCTAATTTTGGGGGGAAAAATGTATAAAAAAAGAAATAAATAACTGATATGCTGAAATGACTTTTCTAAAGGCTTTGACATTAAGATTAAACAGTTTTTTCATCTATTTTCGTTCATGCAGATTACAGATTTTGCACTGAAAAAATATTTTGTTCTGTGAAAATACTGTAAAATGTGAATAAAACCATGCATGGAAAAGATAAGCGTAATGTCATTTAATGTAAGATATTATAGCTAAATGAACAACGTTTCCATGGAAGCAAGTATGAGGAGATCTACCTCTTGGCCAAGTACGAGTCAGGTTTGTGGAGATGCAAGCACTTATAATATGGACATATGTTTTTAGCACAATAAAACAACCTAAATGCTTTTATTTTACTGTATTTTTTGGACTATAAGGCGCATCTAAAATTATGACATTTTCTCAAAAATCAACAGTGGCCTTATAATCCAGTGGCCTTATGTATGACCTTTGGTTGTGTTTAACCTCCAACCGATTTGATGTTGTCCACATTAGTCTAATAACGTATTAGTGGGCGAGTCAGGAGGAGTAATATGTTGGCGACATATAGGGCGACTGTGCAACATACCGGTAGTTCTGCCGTGTGCTGTACAAGGACCCAAAATGCACCTGTTAAGAGACATGCACCATGCAGATTTCAGGTTTTGTATTTTTGTGTTAAAACTGAACAATGTTGAGAGGGATCCGGGCATGTTTGATGCCCAAATCACCAACTGTTAAACTTGTATTTTTGTGTTAGCTACAACTGAGAGTTATTGTAAATGACCTGAATAAAGTTCGATTTATCCGACACGCGTTTTGTTTCTCTTATTGCGCCTTATAATCCGATGCTCCTTATGTGTGGACAATGACACAACTGACATGTATGGACAATGACACAACTGACATATTATTGGATACTGCACCTTATAATCCGGTGCACTTTATAGCCCGAAAAATACGGTAGTCTATTTTGGGGGGTAAAAAATGACATACTCCGGCTTTAAAAGACTTTATTCCTCAACATGTTTTTTGCTAATGCATCAGAGAATAATTCATCTAGATTTCATTTGATATTTGTTTGCTTAATAATATACCTCCAGTAACATTTTCACACACTGAAATCACCATTTTCAGTGACACACATAACTCCCCCATGCACACAGTAGTAAATAAGACGCAGATCTGATAAAAGCACTTGATAAAAAACAGTTACGTCTCTGGAGATGTGTTTCGCGGTGTAGCCTGGGACTCAGGGGTCACTGATCTCTCATTCGTTTGAACAGCAAAAAGCATTTAAGTATCCGAGGTGCCATTTGGGTGCCACTTTAGTTGAACCGGCGTGCAGGAGTATGTGGCTAATACCGCATTAAGAACATGGCTAAACAACAGCCTCTTTCAAATGTCTGAGCCCAAGAACTACTTCAGCTGACCTCCTCCAGAATCACCGCCTTTTATCCCACGCGCTATTCACAAGCCCAGCCAAATGGACCCACATTACCACCGCAGCAGCAAGTTGTTTAGTTTTATGCACTGCTACATTCCTTAGAGAGAAAATAATAATATATGAACTCAGTGGATGGGATAATGTGACCGACTATGCTTTTGCAAATATTACTTTTAGGGCGAGAGATGCTGCAGAAGAGTTGGATTTGTGCAGGTATAAAACAAATGGGAGAATATTGAAATTGTTTAAGGGCCCGTTTATGCTATTTTCTGATCTATGTTCTAATGTTCTTATCAAAAACATGTCTTGAGTTGCGTTTTGTTTCATTCACATATGGAAGATAATTTTAATTTTAATTTTAAACCACCACACCACTGAATTTTTTTTAACTTTTTTAAATCTAAAAAAAGATGAGAGAGAATTATTTTTATTCTGAATTTTAGTTGCTGAAATTTTAAGTGCGCTTTTTCAATATGTTTCAAATTCAAAATAAAAATGTCACCTTTAGATATTCACTGCGTATTTCGAAGCCCTGAAATTCAACAGTTAAAATTCAAACTGTAAAATTTGCAATGAAAAATTTTGCAGCAAAGATCCAAGATGTCAAGGCAGAAGCAATCGATCCAGAGTGAGTGAGGAGGACAGAGGCTGTTTCCTATTGGCCGTTGTCATCTGGGGGCGGGGTTTGAGGTTTGAATGAGGCTAATTCTGACCAATCAGATCGCGTCACTGCTCCATTTCCTGTTTGTTACTAAATTAGATCAGTTCACTTTGGATCGATTGCTTCTGCCTTGGCATCTTGGATCATTCCTGCGAATTTTTTTACTGCGAATTTTACACTCTGAATTTTGACTGTTGAATTTAAAACTCGAAAAAAAATCTATGCAAGGTGAAATTTTAATTTTGAATTTGAAACACTTTGAAAATGTACACGAAAAAATTTCAGCAATTAAAATTCAGTTTAAAAATAATTCAAACGTGTTTTTTCAGAGTTACAAAAATTCAAAGTGAGAAATTCAAATTCGGCGTTTAAAATTCAAAATCTGATGAAACAAATTATCTTCCATATTCCCACATGTTGAACACAGAATCCTTGGAAAACACTGTGTTAATATACTGTGTTTTTTAACTCCATACACCTTGGCTTGAATTATTTGGACGATTTCAGACCTGGAATTGATCATTTCTTCTGAGGTAAAGGTAAAAGGAGCTGCTAACCTGAAAACTACCGCTTCATGAACGTTACAAGGTGAAGCAGAACCTTTTGAGCTTTGAATATGTAGACAGACTAATAATAAAGGACGACTCAAACATGTGTGAATGAAACAAAACACAACTCCAGATATGTTTTTTTGATGAGTTATCAACATTGCACCAGGGCGTAAAGCTCAAAAGACGTCAAATTTCTGCAATATAAGACCTTAACTGCAGTTAATCCATATTATTTTTGGGAAAAAAAAGGAAAAAAAAGGGGAAAAAAATGTGTATATTACCTTTTTTCATGAGACACTGGTCTGGTTTAAGGCTCTGAGATTAAAAAATAGGATCTAGTCTCCAGACATTTTTCACACATTTTTCATTTCTAGTTGATGGAAATTTGATGCACAGTACTAGTCAAAAGTTTTCTTTACTATTTTCTACATACATATGGAAGAAATCAGATACATAAAGTATTTTGTATATTTGTATAGTATAATATTTGTGTTTTTATTTAGTTATTTAGTCAATAAACTTAATTCTGATGCTACTCTTATGATTTATGGTCCATTAATTTTCATCCAGTACTTGAACCTCAAACCATTTACTTTAGCACATCTGATGATTTACAAACACATGATCTAATATGATTAATATTAGGAGAATCTTAACATATTTATTCATGTCAATATTGCTCACCCCTACGCAAAACACAAACTAGTGGTGAAGATTTCCCCCCTGTTCTATCTCATTCCCACACCTCTGAGAAGTGCTATGCAGCCGCTATAAATATTTATTGCTTATTTTATGTATATAGTAAACAGCAAATGATCTTTTTTTATGCATAAAGAACCAACCGCAGTCATATTTATTCATTTAGATTCCTACATTTCTAACGCAGCGACAGTGGCGGAGCAAAGCGTTAAGGGAAGGAGAAGATCGGAGAGTTTTCAGCATGTTTCACACGACCAGGGTGTTAAAGGTCCCATGTTAAGCAAAACTGACTCTTGTGAGCTTTAAATCGCTTTATATGTAATGCTGCTGCTTCCTGTGCTTTGTTTCATTCACACATGTTTGAGTAATTCTGCATTATTAGTCTCCAAAGCTCAACATACTCTGTACCACCTTGTGATGTCATGAAGCTGCAGTTTTCAGTTCCTTTTTATTGGAGATATTTGCCCATATTCAGCTATTATGTACAAACTGTATTAACTGTTGTCTTTATGCTCTCTCTTATTGAGTGATTGACTATTAATTAGCAAAGATTGTGTTAGTTACACTTAGAAATGACAGTTTAGGGAGTATTTCAGAAAACTGCATTGACAAATAATGAGCGTTTGCAAAGTATTTCAGCAACACTTTAAAATAAGGTTCCTTAATAAAGTATCATGGCATTAACAAGCAGTTATCATGTGTTATTATTACTGTTAATAAGCTGTTAACAAGAAGACAAGTGTGAGCACTAATAAACTGTGTGTTATATTAGTATTAACAAACCACCTGATGTCTGGGCTGTACTGATAGACTGTGTATCTGTATATATAAGTGAACATAGCTAAGCCACGTTATAATATGGAAAGGTTATTTCAATTCTCCCACTGAGTTCCGTTGGAATATTGTGGCCGGGCTCTTTGTAACTGCTGCCATTTTAGTCCTAAAGTGTTGGTATTAACCAGCTCTACATGGTTCTGGTCTTTTTCTGCTATTGTGTTTGTTAAAAATAGAGCCAGGCCCCGAATTCACCTTGTGACTGTGAGGCTCCTTCATTTGCCTGAACGCTCTGGGTGACGTCACACTCGCTTAGTCCACTTCTTTATACAGTCTGTGGTTGTATTCAAGCCCTTAATAAACCTGCTTTATTCATAAATACATTTACAAAGTCTTTATCACTATGGAGTTTATGAAGTGATGCTGCAGCTCCTCAATCTAAACATAGAACTATAATAAAATCTGGAAAAATGGGCGTTGTGTTGTTTTCAATGTTCTGTGCACATGGGACCTAAAATAATTTTCTTTTCTGCATTACTTCAGTACGGGCTAGAGCCTTCTACTCGTATAATGTCACGCTGTGGTGCATTATGACCAATAAGTCTGACAAAACTAACTGTGAGGATTAAAAAATATATATAAAATTGTGAAAATAGAAAAGAATCATTGCAAAACCTGACCTTGGTGAAAGCTGTTGATGCTTCGTCAGCCGACCACAGTTTGAATCTAAAGCTTGGAGTGTTTTTGTAACCATAAATAATCATAGTATGAAAACTGACCTTTTCATTTTAAGCAGAGTTCGGCCTCAACACACGCCCCATTAATAAGTCACACAGTGTACTTTTTTACTTTTTAACAACATGTAGAAGGTAGGCAATTTTTAACATGAGTGAATGAAACAAAACACAAGTCCAGATATGTTTTTGGTGAAGAAACAATTTAACAGAGATCAGAAAATAACATAATATGGGACTTTTAACCACTGAGAAACTAAACTAAACTCATCCATTATTATTATTTTTTTAGTTATGTGAGTCTCATATAATAATTTACATTTACATCCTGGTGTCTTTGTAACCCGCCTTTTTCATCACAAAGATATATTGTGTTTTAAAGGTACAGCATGTATTTTTTCAGGTGAAAGAACAAACTCCAAACTAAACTCCAAACGTCCATGAGAGTGGATCTCTCCTTCA
>JACN01049427.1:0-24843 GCA_000787155.1 Scartelaos histophorus
TTATTATTACAGTGTATATCTTTATATTTTGGATTATGTTTTTTGGGTACACTGTTCTGTTATGACCTGTCACCCTTGAGTACTCGCCACACCCTATTTAAGATGGTCACTTGAACTCTTCCTCTATTTGCCTGATGAAGGACTAGTGCCGAAATGTTGTTTATGTCCTAATAAATGTCACTGTTTGCAAGTAAGACGATGTGCAGGATTTTTCTCTATGTTCTTGGCCTGCTCCCTCTACTCCAATGCACTCATCACTCATTTGAAGAAACTGATTTCAAAGTTCTCATTCATTTAAGAAATGTAAAAAGTGCAAAGCAGTTGTCAAAATAAAGATTTTTTTTTAAATCTAAAAGATGTTATTTTGAATTTATTTTTTGTATGCCATATTCCATATGTGTCCATTCATAGTTTAGATGTTGTAAAAATCTACAATGGAAATAAAGAAGAAACATGAAAAAGTGTGTCTAGACTTTTGACTGGTCTTGTGTCTTGTGGTTTTCCAGTGAAAATTGCTTCAAAATGTGCCCTTACAAAGTGAAGCACTAATACCACTGTGCCCCACTCTACCAACTGAACTGTGCTCAAAGGGATCAGCCTTTGTCCACCAACTTTGTCCAGTCTGTCTAATGCTCATCCCTCGGCAAGACTCTTCACTCAACAAATTCTTATTGCAAAATTGGCTAATATCTTAATGCTGCAGTAAACATAAAAAAGTCAATTTCACAGAGATTTAGAAGTATTTAATTTTTTTCACTCTAAAAATGTTAGATCCTAGGGTCTATGTATATGTAGGTATATTATGTATACTAGGGATGTAACGAGAACCAAAATATCAAATTGTTTTTATAATATATATAAATATCAAAATTTTCAGTGTCCAATTCTTGAAAAAAAAAATCTTGGAAAAAAAAACAAAAAAAAAAACAGTTATAGGCACTTTTAAATTGTATTTCTTTGGAATATGATGGAACCAAAGTCTCGTCAATGCATTTTAAAAGGAAAAAAAAAAATCATATTTTCAATTTTGTAAGCCTCCCCAAAATATTAGAATAAATATCGTACCATAAGATGCACATTGTGAAAATATCGTACAGAGAGATTTGGATATTGTTACATCCTTAATTTAGACATAAATACACTTTGCATTAAAGACTTAAATTTGTGATGGGTTTAAAACTATGAGCTTTACACTCCGGGTTTTCAAAGACCGAAGGCGATCCGTACTTGAATGAATGTGAACGATTGTGTTTTGTCTACTTTTAGAACTGATTCCCTGTAGACAAAATCTCTGGGTTGAAGTGTCTTGCCTAAGGACACGAGGACAGTATTCACCTGTGCCACTGCAGCCCACGTTAGCACCTCGTATTCCCAGCGGGCTCCCATCCGAACGCTAACATTTAACATATTGTTGTTTCCAGGAGAGGAGGGATGTGGGATTTCCCGACAGAGGGATCATCAATAATCAGACTAACAATAGACTACACTACCATTACTTTGCAACACAAGGAAGGAATGTGATTTGTGGGGTGACCTTTACTTAAGCTGGGGAGTCCACCGCACCCATAAATCTCTTTTAAAAGTACCAGAGTTATGGCCCACTAAATGACCTTTTATAAATGTTTTGGCTGTAAAGTTAAACAAGCTAGCCAAGCCACTGTTTATTCACCTCACCATCGGCGATTAGATGAATTATACGGGTCTGTAGAGTTAAGCAGGCTGCGGGTGGTTGTTGACAGTTATTCAAGATTACTATGGCAACTTTGTGAATATAGTCTACAAAAAAAAGTCATTAGGTTCCCTTTTTTTCTGGTATAGCAGTAGCAGTTGCATTGCAGAGCTTAACAAAGTTGTTAATTTAACCAAAACAGAGTCAGAAAATCAATTATAGTTATAGCATATATTGATTATTGTATTGCAGTTTTTGAAGGTGGGTGGGGACCATACAAAGGCTACTGCAGTATTTGAGTCTGGAGGTGATAAAAGAATCAATAAGGATTCTGTGTTGGACTGAATAAGAGGGTAGGGTCCATGATGATACCAAGATTTTATGGATATTTTCTGGTGGAGGATCCGTCAAATGCTTTTCTCCATGGAGGTGTGATTGTTTTGCTTTGGAAAGTTTCACAGTATGGCATTAAACCTTTCTATCATCCTGGAATCCAAACCAGTCCAGGCAGAACTGTGACATATCCATAGAAACAAGCAGTTATTGGACCCTGAACCAAAAAGTTTCGTAGTGAAAAAAATAATTTGTCTAACTTGTCTAACATCAAGAAATAAAATATCCTGTATATGGGTCAATGACATATAAGAATTTTAAAATTTAGCTTTGATTGAACTTTATTCAAATATTTACAATGCCAGGTCTGCATAAATCTACTGTATCTTTGACATTTATATTAAGCATTTTTAGTGTTTTTTTTTAATGCACATGAATTGGCTACGACCTTAAAAAATAAGAATAACCTTCAAATTGTTTTATTTTCTAAAACATGGTTAGGATGTTCATCTACGTTCTGACTAATGATATCATGATATTTGAAAACAAGAAAACATGACACCCCCGCCAATATTTGTTTAAATATTATGGGGGAAATATCTATACAAGAAAGCTGAAATTTTATGTTAGATTACAAAACAATAATACACACAGAAAATATGCCAAAAAAAGAAAAAAATATATACATTTGATTGTTCATTTGAACACTTAAAATACAAAAAACATGCAGAATCACTAATGGTTCCATGGAGTTACTACAGGT
This sequence comes from Scartelaos histophorus, assembly GCA_000787155.1. NCBI lineage: Eukaryota > Metazoa > Chordata > Actinopteri > Gobiiformes > Gobiidae > Scartelaos > Scartelaos histophorus. The sequence goes on from JACN01049427.1 coordinate 2,766, forward strand.
ATGTGGGGAATTATAATGAAATTTGAACCTTTTAACTGAAGAAATTGCAATTGGACACATGACATGACATTAGCTCATATACTTCATTAACCATAAACAACTGGAAAGTGAATGAATTATTTATGCCTTATAGGACTTAAAAACTGAGGAGGAAAAGTCTGGAGTTTTACCTGTGATGCAACAAATCAGACTATTAGTGAACTGATCTTGTTTTGTTAATAATATAACATTGTTAAAAGCTCAAAACGGTACATTTCTGGTGATTTGTTATTACTATCTTCTCCATTTATTTGAGGAAATGTGTGTTCTGCAATCTGACCTCAAATGAAAAATCAGATGCGCAAAAATATATGACTTTTTAAAAACATAACTTTTCTTTTCAATTGTGATCGAAGAGACTGGATTGAAATATGACTAAATATACAGTCGTTCAAAACAGCATTGAGGGAAATGGAGGGTCAGGGTGGGAGGGGTCAGGGGTCAAATGGTCAGCAGAGAAGCACAGATGGGGCCAGGTCTGGACCAATCGCTGCATGAAAATCAAATTGAGGTGATAAGGTGAGTGTGTGGGTTAAAATGAACCAGATTGCAGGCTAGCACCAGAAGTTTCAAGATGTGTCATTCAAAAAAAGAAAAAAAAAAAAAACTTGCTGGAAATAAAGGAGATAAAGCTTAAGAGAACTTAAGTTTTTATTTTAAAGTCCATAAACTTGACTTAACTGTGTCCTCAGATACAAGTTACTTTACTTTTATTGATAACAATTTGTTAGCCTCATAGCAAGCCAATTTTTTTCAAGAAAATCTAAGATTTTAAAATGAAATACTTTGATTCTACTTTGTACATCTATTTTAGAGCTATTTATGGCAATTTTATATTAAACAAAATAAATTACTTTGACAACATGTGCGCTGAATTGGCCATAAAAGTTGTAGTGAGGATTTTTTTAGTTTCAAATTGTCAGTGCAAGCTAGCATAGCATTATAGCAATACAGATGCAGCAGCCTTGTAATAATGATGTAGTTTGTCCATCAAGCTTCCTGTGTTTCTAGCATAATGACTCTCTCAGCTCTTACACCGTTTACTTGACGCAAGACACCGTTTACTTGACCAACACAGTGGTTCTTAGTGGCTTTTTCAAACTGTAACTTCCTCGCAGTATGCACAAAGTTTGCCACAATTACAGACAAGAATCCACTACCAGTTCACCGCAAAAGAAAGTCCATTTTAGAGGTCACTGAAAGAAGAAGAGAAGATGAAAAGGAGCGAAGACAAACTAAGGGGATTCTTGGAAATTCTTTCCAGCGGTGGCGTCACGGAAGCAGACAAAGGATCTAAAGACTGACGCATACTCACTAAATTACTACAACAGCAATTCGTTTGCCAATTCTGAACGCACACCGGCAGTAAACAAACACGATTTCTAGAGTAAGATGTGGGTGGGAGGAGGTGTTCAACATTTGAAAAGAACAAACGTCGTATTTCTCTTTCCTTGGAACATCCTCTATACAATCTGTTTTGCAATTCAGATTTTGTTGTTTCTCTTTGGAGACCAAACTTCTGTAATGACCAAATAGTGAATTCAAATGTTTAAAAAGTTTTTTTTGTTTTGTTTTTTTTTATACTATTTGTTATCTAGTAATGACCTTTATTTGCACTGGCCAGTAAATTATCAAATCTAGATTGATTAAAAAAGGGAGAGTTCAGGCTTCACCTTTCTCCCATTTACAACTCCATCCTTAGTCCTAAATCAGAACAGAGAAAACAATAGTGATAGCCTGTATGCTAATAAGTGTGAGAGCATCCATTAGCGGCCCAAACAATTATGCTAATATGACTCAGGCGCAGTTCACGAACAGTAAACTAAACAAGTATCAGTGTAGTTTCAGAGTAGTTAGCCCCTCTCTCCAGGCAGATATAAGGCAGTCTGACCACAAATAGGCGCCGATACTGAGGAATCGGGTAGCGCTTCCATGACATCAGTCGATATCCTGGTTGGGCCTTTATTTGGATGCAGTAAGACTATTTACATGCTGTTTTTTGGACTGAAAAAATCTCATAATGTTTGAACTTTTATTTATACAAAACTGTTCACTAGTGATGTGAAGGAAAAAAAACAGCTGCAAAACACTATTCAATCTTTTGTGTAATAAATTAACTGCGTTTTAAGGAAATAATCCCTACACTGGTATCAGTTCATATTGGATATCGGCAAATACTTAAAAGTATTGCAACTGAAAAAGCTGGATTGATGCATCCCTAACCAACTGAAAAACTGCTTGGCTGAGCGGCCGGGGAAATGTCTTCACTCTTAAACCTTTGTCTAGTTAAAAAAATTTATATTTTCTTTTGCTATAACTTTTAACTGAAGGTATTTTACTATATGTTTATTTAAAATTATATATGAGTATTATTTTTGAAATACATATAGATAATTTAAAATTTATATCAAGTGCTGTGATTATAAAATAGCCTATTTACAACACATGGGGATATCACAGTCACAATTTACTGTGAAAGCCATAACTCTTTACCTCCCTTGGATTTGCATTAAAGGGAAATTCAATAGAAGACAGCACTTAAAGCCGGGGAACCTGGTTTTCAAAGCGTGAAAGGAGGTAGGTATTAAAAGTGTTACTCACCACTCTTAACTTGTTCCCGGCTCCCACAAATCCTTTGGTTTTGCACCTGCACAGCTTCTGAATAGCTTTTTCAGACAAGGAAATGTACCGCCCTCCCACAGCTCACAGTCATCATCCTAAAACATAACCTAGTGACATATTAGACTGGTGCACCTGGTTTGCGATAAAAATACAAAAAAACACGTGAACTGAGAGAGTATGCATAGTGTTGCCTATACCTTTTGGCTCCAGTCAAATGAAGCTCATCGAGGCTGGTAGTTATACAGTTAGGGTTAGGGAGGAAAGTTCCATATTAAGAATTCTGACAAGTATCATAGCAACCAAACAACCAGTCTGGAACAAGGCTATTTACACACCGCTGGTTTAGCAACGCTGTCAATCAAACCTGTTATTAATGCTACCGGGAGCGACCTCAGGGAAAGACGGCGTCTGATTTGTCTTTTATTAATGTTCATATATTGATTTACGCAGACAATGGTGATTAAAAAGACCAGGATCTTGTAGAGAGGGCTGATATGAACATTTTAAGACCACAATGACGAGTCTGATGGCAGTAGTTACAGAGAGAGGAGTGATGATGAACCAAATGTGCACCCATGCTCACTATCTATATGGAACATGGGGGTGGAGCTCTTGCACATACACCAAATTTAAATTGAAACTAAACCCAGAACTAAACCAGGATTACATCAGGATTTATATATTATTATATACATTTCTTTCATTGTATCATCTGCAGGGAAAGCAGGATCTGCAGGATCATTTTTAAAGGCAGAGTACTGAAAAGAAGGTTTGAGTAGGGCCCAGGAGAGATTGCTAAAATACTCCAAGGTGCATGGATGACACCTAAAACCTCTTCAGGCATGTTTTTGATGATGGAACAGCCAGTACCTTTTACAATTTATTACAATCCACAAAGGTGTGGAACTGGACAATACAGTTTGAAAATCCTCCATCTGAAGTTGTAATGGCCCAACCACAGCTGCTAATTTTTAGCATGTATCTCAAATGTGGAAGACATCTCCTCTTGGAAATTTTCATATCAGTCAGAACAAGTTGTGTAACTCCTTTTACATGTTTTCTGTTTCTTTATGTTTTTTTCACCATTTTATGTGTAATCAGTCGTGTTTGTTTAGGATATGAATGGACCCTGACTGGTTAATCCACCTGTCAATCTGGAATCAGGAGGCCAGGATACAGCTCCTGCAAAAGTATTGTCAAGTAAGATAGAAAGCTCTGACTTTGAGCAAATACTTAATAGAAAGTGAATGTATGAGGTGGAGCGCCAGTCACAAAAACTGTCATTGTGTTCTCAGGCAAGGCACCCACATAGCTTAATATGAAAGTGGTGTGTGTGTAAGTGATGGTGGTGGTGAGAGGGGAGTGAATCAATAATGATCCGTAAAGTGTATTCTGGACATATGTTTGTGAAAAGCACTATATAAATACACATTTACTAACTAAAATTATGATATAAATATAATTAAACAAGGAAAGTAAAGGAAATAATTTACATGTCTTCTGCTCCTGTCTCAAAAATGAATGGCTGCTCATTCATTTTTGCTGTAATGATTCAAGTAAATAAGTAGAATAAAACTCTACCAGAGTTTAATCACCACATCATCATTACAATCAGATGGTGCAGTTTGTCCATAATTCCCTATGAACTCAGCATGACAAAAATGAGCCTGTGCTCTTGACTAGCACCAAACATCTGGAGTGTGTGTAAACAGTGAAAGTTAGATAGTTTGTTCATTTGTTCAGTATTTCCTTCTAGTTTGTGATTAATATTTTTGTAATTTCGGGGCCTGTCTACATGAAACTAAAACTGATGTAAAGTCAGTGTCTTCTGTGTCAGTACAGATGAATATGGTGAAACCATTCTTAATGTGGCAAGTTTCTAGAGCTAACCCATAAAAAGACATTCCCAGGAGCTAGAATACACACTTCTTCAGTACTTAAATAAATTGAGTATCTTGTCACCATTGCATCTCCCTATGTTCACATGGGCATGATTGACAGGTGGATTAGCCAATCAGACACATGCTTATCAAAACAAAAATGGCTGCTTACAAGGGAAAAATAGAAAAATAAATAGAACTCTATAAACTCTGTTAATCTGAGGTGAGAGAAAAAACAAAATCTGCTTTTCGCTGTATATATACATGGGCATAGCTAACCCGCTGGCCACTGCATTCCAAATAGGAAGTGTCCATAGGGACGCTTCGACTCGGGCTCTAATTGACTTTACATTGAAAAATTGTCACCCTTGTCTGTAAATGCTGCAGTGAGGCTCATCTTAAAATGCTCACGGTAACCTACATGATCCTGGTGTTTTTATTTCACAATGTTGTTCATAAATCAATTCCTATTCCTAATTGATGGGAGGCCAGGGAGGAAGAGATGCTAAGCGCCTAAATGGTTAACATTACATGTCCTATATCATGTTGTGTTTGAATCTTACTTTAATATGCTCTCATAATAACATTACATTATGTAGCCCCAAGTAAATAGCCAGTTATGTTGCACTAGGACCTTGTTTTTCCATCACTGTTGTTTATTCACCCGGAATGCTTCATCTGAATGTTATTATATCAAAATTATCCAATTGTCTCCTTTTCATTTGTATCATTATAGCAGCTTGACCTAAAGAGCCGATGCTAGCTAGCGGTCAGTTAGCTCATCAAAAGAATTATCAAATGAAAAGTTGAATACACTATGAGCTTTTATTTGATGGGATACTTAGAGACTTTTTAAATGACTCTAGAACACAGATACTTGCCTGATATGAAGTAAGCACCACAGATGCTCACCCCAGCTGTAGGACCACCTGAACCCCAATTCGCCCTTTTAATCGCCTGAAGTCACAATCTTTTTCTATTCTGGGCAAACGGATGACGTCCTCTCGGGATGCTGAACATTCGCCAACCATTCTCACTTCTGTTTGTGCAATTAACAACACAAAAACTTCTCATTGTGACGGGGAATGCTGCTGTCTGTATCTGTCTGTGGATCTGTCTGTGGATCTTTGCCTCTCGCCTGCAGAAATCCATCTTTACAGAACTGCCTCAAATTCGCAACTAACCGCTAGCCTCAGTGAGCTTTGTTTGACTATGGGTGACGCATCGCTCCTTTAGTCCACTTTTTTATACAATCTATGATCGGGATGTGATGGGGAGTCACGTTGGTGTAGGAAATTCACATTTTAAATTAAAATAATGTCTAAATTTTGGGCTAAATTTAGAAACATCCCTCTGCTGTCAGCTAAGGGAATGAAGAACAGCGAAGTAAAGTGTGGTTCTTATCCCCCAGGAATATTATACTATGCTGTATTTGTTGTGGACACCAATTTAACTGAAAAATGATTTTAGTGATGGTTTATGGGCTTGAAAACTGCGTAGGAGTCAGAATCTTTATCTATGACGCAACAAAACAGGAAAAAAAACATATTATTTAGCATATTACAATCTTCACACTTAGCACATTGAGGGAAATATATGAGTTTTCTCTCCAATTATGAACTAGCAGACTGGCAAAAAGAACAAGAGAGAAAGAAAGTCTCCATGGATACAGGGAAAAACAAATTGCTCATTTCAGACAATCCAACAGTCCCTTCCTTGTGTCCTTTGACTGCTCAGCCACGAAAACAGCCGACCACTCCATTGCTGTGGGTCGGTTGTTAAAAAGTAGTTAAAAAATAATGGTGGATTTTCAGTTTGGATAATTTGTTTCAAAAATTCCAAATCCCCACAGAGTTATTGATCCCTGCCCTCCATCTGAAATGACGTGGACCACAGCCTGTTTCTGAGTGGGTTTTGGATAAAAAAAAACATAAAGGGGGTGGCAGCTGCCGTTTGCCACTGGGCCTGTGGGATGAGCCATAGCACAGAGCTCATAAACTAAGATGAGTACAATGATTTCCCAAAGATGGTAAAGCACTGACATCTTAAGAAAAAGAAAGTAGTGTAGCTGAATGTGAAATGAGCTTTAGAAAATAGTTGGAGGTGCTGCTCCTGAGTTTGAAATAAAGAATAAGGAGTAGATCATTTTTAAGAGCCAATATTGTGCAAATGTTTTGGTTGTGTTTTGTTTTATTCATGTTTTATGTTTAATGCACAAATTGTACACATTTAGACTGTGTTTTTTTCTCTCATGCTGATCCACCTTGTGATGTCATTGCATGGTAATAAAGGAACACCACACACCTTGACTAGAATCATTTGAATAATCTGCAATAATTAGCAAAACTGTGAAGCTGCATATATTTTTTAGCGTCAATGAAACATCTTCACTCCCCTAAAGATACTATAGAGTTTCTATGGCAAACTCAACTAAACAACTGGAATTGTTTGGTAGAATTCTGAGAAAGAAAAGGCACTTAACATGTTGTGCATGGACATAATTCTTCTGCCCACAGAGCCAAAGCACATTAGTGTTTCATTCAAGCCAACTGTGAACTTTCAAGTGCTTTTACTTGGGAAAAAGTAATGTTTTGTGAGCCACGTTAAAGTGCACATTTAACCAAAAAATAATTAGAAACATTTGCTTTTTAAATGCCATGGTCACCACTATTTTACACACCATTCAAATGGACTTGAAATTGTAGTGCACTCTGACTTCTGAATAAAAAAGTTTGAAATATCAGAAGTGACCATTAATTACAGGAAACCTTTCCGAATGTTCTCTTCAAGTACACATTGTTTTGTTTGACTAATAATATGATTTGATACGCATTACAGATGTGTAACTTAGTTAAGTTTAAAATTGTATAGAATATAATTACTCTTGAGGAAATACATTGTTGTCAGTTGAGTCAGTGAATGCTTTGTGAGGGCGGATGAGACCTGCTCTGAGTATAGAGCCATGTGGGACTCCCATAGGACACTCTTGATTACACATTGTTTAGAAATGTAACTAATCACACACACTTTTCCTTTGGCTATAGAATGTGTGTATGATGTACAAATGTGTCTTCCAAATCATTCTCATAACTGGCTTCAGATTAGTGATCCAATGAAGTGTACGACTTCAGTTTCTGGTATATCATCTATATTTTGAACTGGTGTTAGTGAATGAAGGTGTATGTCACTTTTTTGGTGGGGGTCGTCCTCCAGTTTTCCTTCTTGGAAGTGTTAATGCTTTGGCTTGAATGTTCTGGGGTATGACAATAAAGCATACATCAAATAATATATAAGAAAACATATATGTTGTATTATTCAATTACTTGTATTTATATCGAAATAGATCAAATTATTGTAGTTTTTATTCATTCCAGGCAACACAAAACCATCAAATACAAAAAAGCACAACATGTCCTCTTTAAAGGGCTCATATTACTCTATGTTCTGATCTATGTTCTAATGTTTCCTCATCACAAACAGACCTGGAGTTGCTTTGTTTCATTCACCCATTTTTAAAACACAAACCCTGCATATTTAGGCATAATCCTTCTCTCGGACAGAAAACACTCTGTTCCACTTTGTGATGTCACACGGTAATACAGGAAGTGCTCCACCGCCTTTTTAAACTCCATAGACCTTCAGTAAAATAATCAGGATACTTTCAGTCCTGGAATTCATTCATGACATCACAGTGTGGAACAGAGCTTTTAGAGGTTTGGAGACATAAATAGACTAATAATATTAACAAGAGCAATCCGAGATTTCTGATCTCCGCCAAGGGATGACGTGGACACAGAATCCAGATCTGGATCCGGATCATCACCAAAATTTTACGGAGTCGTCCCCGCACCAAGATCTACCTCTGGTGACAATTTCATGAAGATCCGGCCAGTAGTTTCTGAGAAATCTCACTAAGATTGTAGATCCAGATCCAGATTCCAGGTCCGGATCCAGATCATCACCAACATTTAATGGTGTCGTCCTTGGGCCAAGATCTACCTCTGGTAAATTTAATGAAGATCCAGCCAGTAGTTTCCAAGAAATCCTGTCCACAGACAAATAAATAAATAAATAAACCGACTCGATCGCATAATCTCCTTGGCGGATATAATAAAGGTTTACTCAAACATGTGTGAATGAAACCATAAGTCTGGGCATGTTTTTTGATGAAATAACATCATAATGTGGCTAAAAGTTCACAGGAGTCAGTTTTGCGTAATGTACAATCTCTGTTTTTACAAAATAAAAGAGGAAATAAACATAACAATGACTAGACTAATTTGTCTTGTTTTACGCACATTACACCTGACAAGCCCTGACGTCCAAAAACGAAATCCATAACAGCGTTTCGTCGTGTATCCACCAGCGCATCTGTCTCTTCCTCCCACTGTAGTGAGTCCCAACAGCCTGCTCTGTGATGCGCTTTACGTTCAGATTGTGTTTTTATGACCTCCTCTCCGCGCCATCTGGGCAACTCCGCGTTTTCTGATGCAATTACCGTTCTCATGTGGGAATACACCACTATACTGTACGCAGGCCTACACACTCCGTTAGATAAGCAGCCAGACCAATCTTCCTTCGGTTCTTCCCCATTCGTTCAGCCCCGTCGCCGGGACGTTCATTGCTGGTGACGTACCGCGCTAGCTAGCAGGTGTCGCCAGATCCGTGCCCACTCGCTCAACCGGCCACCGAGGAATATCTGTCAGCATCGCTTTACTGGCACCGCTACATAGCACGGTCGCTATCGGGTTTATTTATTTTTTTATTGTTTTTTTTCTTGGCTCAGAAGAAAAAGAAACCATTTTTTCCCCTTTTTTCCAAGATGTGTTTGTGGTTGTTAGAAAAAGTGAAATTGAGTGACAATGAAATGGGACCAACAGCACGGAGGAGACGGGCGCCCAGGGAGGACCACTTTAAAGCATACGTTCCAAACAGAAGCTGCGACTGTTGTATTTATAGAAAGCAGAGATCACATATGCTCTGGCTGCACAGCTGAGTCCAATTGGAAAAAATAAAGACGCGGTGAAGTAAACATTTTGGTGAAAAATAGCATGTTAGGGCTTTTCAGGATTTGGTTGGGTTCAAAATATACAGTACACAAGTAAGGTGGAGATGATCTGGTGTTTAGCCTGTTTCTAAAATGGGAGTTGCTTTAGGAATAAAATAATTACATTTTCAAAAGAAAAAATGTGGAATGGAGAAAGACAACAAGATAGGTTGTTTAAAAAGCATTAAAAAAGTGAACAACAGAACTAGTTCATTGTACTGTTTACACAATTAGCCACGTTTACATGATGTTTTTAATTCCAAATTAAATTATTCCAAACAAGAGCAATCCGAGATTTCTGATCTCCGCCAAGGGGTGTCGTGGACACAGAATCCAGATCTGGATCCAGACCATCACAAAAATGTTCACCAAAAGAGTCGTCCCTGCACCAAGATCTACCTCTGGTGACAATTTCATGAAGATCCGGCCAGTAGTTTAAGTGAAATCTCACTAAGATTGTATATCCAGATCCAGTTTCAGATTCCAAGTCCGGATCATCACCAAAATTTAATGGAGCGGTCCTTGGGCCAAGAACTACCTCAGAAAAATTTCATGAAGAGCCGTCCAGTACTTTCTGAGAAATCCTCTCGACAGACAAATAAATAAATAAATAAATAAATAAATAAATAAACTGTCTCAATTGCATAATCTCCTTGGCTGAGATAATTAAATAGATTGGACTTAAATTATTTTCCTTTGGAGTTTACATGGAAATAATAATTCTGAATTAAGGCTTACATAGAAAACATGTTAAATCAGCTTTATTTAATTTTGTTCATTTCGGGGGTGGGGAAGGTTCTGATTGGACAGGGACACGAATGTATTTACGTCTTCAAGAGAAAACAGCTGCTACCGGCGTTTTGATTTTTCTTTCCGCTTTTGTCGTTTTCTACCATCCACTTTTTTGATTATCTGTAGTTTTTCCAGTGCACTTATGAGAAAAATTGTTTTGATTCAAGAACAAAGTTTGCTCCGGCGCCTTTTTGCAGAGCGTCATCGCATCAGAAGGACGACCCAACGCACATACACTGAACGACCAGAATTATTATTTATGCGGAATTAACATTAAATTATTTATTTAAAGTAAGTTTTTAGTTTTATTAAAGTAAAATTTATTTTTATTCCGAACTAAATTATTTTAAATGGGATTTAAAACTCTCAAGCAAACAGGGCAATTGTGAATTTCTAACTGTGAAAGTTATCAAGGCCTAGAATAAATTTTACATTTTGCACGATCAGAGAATTCTTCAGCTGCATAGGATATTAGACAGTGGAAAATGTACTAACTGACAGCGACAGGAAACAGTAATGCAAATACGGCATGCAAAAATTGTGTGACTTGATAGGTATTGAGATTAAAAACATAGAAGAACAGCGAGAGATGCACTTGGGAACTATTGAAACTCTCTCAACAATAAACCAAAAACACAAAACAAAGACGTGTATACTGATATAGTGTATAGTAAAAAAACAGTCACGTCTAAATAGTGGGATGTCATTAAGTCTTAATATATGGCAGGTCTAAATAAAGACTTGAAACACTGGGAATTTATTCTTCTTTGAGTAAGGTATGTCCAAAAAGGAGGCGTTTTAGAATATGGCGAACATTATGCTAACATTATGGGTTGTCATGTCCCTGTTGTATGTTGTTGTGAAGGTGAAACAGCCAATCACTTCTGGATTTGAGCTGAAACGTCTTGATCACAAAAATGGGCCCAGATGGCAACCAGTGAAACCTTATCCACAATATTGAATAGTATTTTTGCTTTCTTACCCACAGAACAAACAAAATAACAGTTACGCATTTAGTAAGATTCAGTTGAGACTATAATTTCCCAGTAAAATTGTGTAACTGTATGTGTAGCCTGAGCTCTTACTCTTTTAACAGGATTTCAGCATTAAAACTGGCAACCCAAATGACAGACTCGTGTGAAGCTCATTCTGTTTTCTGACGTGATAATTGCCTTGGACCAAAACACCAAATTATAACATAAATAAAAGGGAAATCATGTCCAATGTTTTTGTAATTAAGAATAAATTAAACTGCAGGGAAAAATCAGGAAAAGCTATATTTGATTTGAACACGTTTACCTCGTATCTGGGAACACAGATAGATTAAACTGATAAAATTAAAAATCTTACACATTTTTTTTTAAAGGCGCATCGTATAACTTTTTTGATGAGACTTTTTTTCACCTGTTTATGAAGGACTAGAGCTGAAACGTTGGATATCCTTGCACATAAGACAGTGGCCATGTTCACATGATGTTTTTAATTCTGAATTAAAAAGATCGGATTTAATTTACTCTTTTTTGAGTTTACATGGAAATAATAATTCTCAATTACGATTTACATGGAAAACGTTAAATTGAATTTATTCCCTCGATACGGGTTCTGATTAGACAGGGACACAAACATATTTACGTCTAGAAAAAAAAACAAAAAACACAATCAGCATAATAAGGGCAACACAACGCACATGAACGACTGGAAATATTTTTAAGCAGAATAAATGTTTACATGATCGCGGAATAAATTAAAACGGCTTTAAAATTGAAATAAACCCCCTGAATTTAATTATTTTTAATCGTATTTAAAACTCTCATGTAACCGGAGCAAGATTTTCTATATTGGGCTGCTCCCTCTCCTCCAATGCACCCGTCTCAAGAAATCGATATGCAAAGTTGTAATTCTTTGTATTCTGATCAATAAAATACACACAGTACATTTTATGTACAACAAAACTCATTTGAGAGTTTACAAATATTTATTTATGCTCAACTACAGCCAAATATGCATGGATTTCGATCCTACGCACACTGCTATTTCTGAGCGTTTTCTTACTCCAAAGTTTGCAGGTTTGATACACAATTTGACACAGTATTTTGCTTTCGGTGGACGTTGTTTTACCATTCCCAATTTGTTATCATCTAAACTGTTCAAATGTGAACAATATTGTATTTCTAATCCTACCAAATACGTCTTTTCAACACTCCTCACCATCATATACATGTTTTCTTTATGCATAATGCTTGACAATGTGCATCCACCGAACCATATAATAAACAGGCTGATGGAAAAACAAAAATAATTATTTCGTTTTCTTATTACGTTTGATCCGCGCTGCATTCGCCATTAACTTGTTTGGCCCTCAGAGAAATGACAGACGATGCGGCTGTTTTTAGTGTGCGAAAACAATTAAAGTTAAACAAATGCCTTACAATCCACATAGCCTTGGGTGACCTCTTCATGTCTTCATCTTAAATGAAATTAAAAAGCAATAACAGTAAAAAAGCTCATTTTATGGTATTTTCTAATCTATGTTCTAATGTTGTTTCATACATGGAGTGTTTTGTCACATTCACACATGTTTAAAGCACATACACCGCACATTTACGTTCTTTCAGGTATATTTTTGATTAGGTAACAGCATTATAACACGTTTCCATTTTATGTAATATAGAACCTTCAAAGGCGCTATACCTGATTTTTACCGTGAAAAGATCGAGTTACGTTAAAACAATTTGCAGTGATCCAAACTTACGTCTCACTTCCCTAACACGTTCTTTCCTCCTAATTTATAAACGCTTTTCGCAGAGACCAAACTTTTGCCATCACTGTAATGTTAACAGCTTGCATGCTAACAGTGCACTTCTTTGTTTTCAGACGATGAAAACAACTTGTACTTGGATGCAAACAGCACATTGCAGCTTCATTTCGACCTCAACTGCCACTTTTACACCATATCTGTACGGGACTAATTAAATTATTTTTAAATGGACAATTTCTGGCAAGAATTGTTTTTATTTTTATGCTGTAGAAATATATGTTTTGATCGGATTTATTTCTTTGAGTCTTTTAAGTCCCATACAATATAGAAAATGTTTGCTGAGATCTAAACTGCAGGGTTGTGTTTTATTATAGTTTGTGTACATAAATGCACATAGCTAACCCGCTAGTTGTCCCGTTCCAAACAGGAAGTGTGCATGGGCGTGCTTCCGGCTCCATCGAATCTGGTTCCAATTCACTTTCTAATGAAAAATCGTCACCTGTAACTGTTAAAATGTTCATATTAACCCGCTCTACATCAATTTGTCAATTTCTTCACATATACATAAAAAGGAGTCGGAATTGGACCTGCCACCCCGTCCGCTTATTACAAACATACAATACACTATGACATGGGGGAAGACTACTGCTTGTCCACTGATCTGAAGGTTGGCGGTTTGAATCCCGCTCTCGACATCAGCATCATCGGTGAGCAAGCAAATTCACGAACCTGAAAAGTGATTCCATCTCCCACAGATGAATGCTGTTGTTGTGTACTTGGGCAAGACACTTAACCAACCTCACCCCCAGTGATTACGTACACTTGCGTATGAATGTGTGTGTGAACGTGTGAGTGGTTCCTCGTTGTAAAGAGCGCTGAGTGCCTCGAAGGTGGAAAAGCGGTGTATAAAATGTGACTATTTACATAATCCTGGTGGTTTTATTTTGCTATTTTGCCCGTTAATCAAGATATGAACATTAATAACAGACAAATCAGACGCTTTCTTTCCCACAGGTTGCTTCCACTAGTGTTAACCCCTTCCAGGTTGAATCACTGGTTTAGCTGGGAGTGGGCTGGAAGGAAGGAAGGTCTCACTTTTAATGGATATGGAACCAAATTTGCTCCTAAAACTGCCAGGTGAGCTGCGATGAGCTTCATTTGACTGGAGCCAAACGCTGTGGGTGACGTCACACTCCTTTAGTCCACGTCTTTGTACAGTCTATGGGTTTTATGCAGAATATTACTTCATAGAGACACAGGAACGTTTAGTTTTCTATTGAAGAAATGTGCAAACTGCAGTCATTTAAAGTGAGGGACAGGCATGAATAGAAGCTTAGAAAAGTTCAATTAGCATAATTTCGGGTTTTAGACGTAACAAAATCAAAATCTAATAGTGCAATGTCATCATGGTGTTCACTTCAAAATATGCACTCTGCTTTTCCCCTTTAAACTGCACTCATGAGCGCATTTTAGTGCTATCATTACTGTTACTTTTCTAATTATTTGGATTATAAGTGCTTAATAGCATTCATTTTCAATTCTAATTTCCGTTTTAATGGTAGAATCCTGTTCATAATGCACATTTAAACTTGTCCAAAGGAGCGTTTATATTTGAGAGACAGCCGAACTGACACAGGAATCCCATGTGTTTCAGAATATGTTTGTCGAGGTTTAGAGTGAAGAGGGTAGGAGGTTTTAGACAAAAATGACAAGATAAAGAGTTATATGAAAATAAAATTACATACTTAAACATCCTATATTATATGAAATTGACTCTTAAGAGTTTTAACAAACTAGCAGAACAAAAAATAGCATAATATGGACCATTTACAAGGTGCTGTACCTGTTTTTTCCTGTCTTAAAATGTGAAAAACAGAACTAGTTCATAGTCCACGTCTTTGTACAGTCTATGGGTTTTATGCAGAATATTACTTCATAGAGACACAGGAACGTTTAGTTTTCTATTGAAGAAATGTGCAAACTGCAGTCATTTAAAGTGAGGGACAGGCATGCACTCTGCTTTTCCCCTTTAAACTGCACTCATGAGCGCATTTTAGTGCTATCATTACTGTTACTTTTCTAATTATTTGGATTATAAGTGCTTAATAGCATTCATTTTCAATTCTAATTTCCGTTTTAATGGTAGAATCCTGTTCATAATGCACATTTAAACTTGTCCAAAGGAGCGTTTATATTTGAGAGACAGCCGAACTGACACAGGAATCCCATGTGTTTCAGAATATGTTTGTCGAGGTTTAGAGTGAAGAGGGTAGGAGGTTTTAGACAAAAATGACAAGATAAAGAGTTATATGAAAATAAAATTACATACTTAAACATCCTATATTATATGAAATTGACTCTTAAGAGTTTTAACAAACTAGCAGAACAAAAAATAGCATAATATGGACCATTTACAAGGTGCTGTACCTGTTTTTTCCTGTCTTAAAATGTGAAAAACAGAACTAGTTCATTTTTAATTCAGTTTTTAATCACTTATTCATTCTGAGCATCTTAATTATACTCACAGTGATGAGTTTATAAGCACTTTTCACAACTGTCAGAGACCAAAGTGGAGAATAAAACGCTTTACGATTAGATGCAGACAGAACAGACAGAACAGTTGACCGATTTTGACCTCAAGAGCTGTTAGACTGAGCCATGGCAAATTTAGCTCAAATTGGAGGAAAAATACGCAACTTTTTACTCCCCAGAGTGCATGCAAAGTGATATATTTTGCTATTGATTGCACTGGAACTTGCAGGCATTAAGAACAAGAAGATTATAATTCAATATTGGTGCTTTTCAGGTTGTAGAAGGAGATGGAGGCAGTCAGTTTCTTCAATTGATAACACAAATTTCAATCATTTCTCTGACTAGACCCAAGAATTAAGCATCCATCCATCCATCCATCTTCTCCCGCTTAATCCAGCTGGGTCGCGGGGGCAGCACACTGCCCATTACTCTATGCACCAGACCCAGACCCTATGAGCCCCTCTGCAGGTGGTGAGCCCACAGGAGGGAGGGACTCCCTGCCGGTCCCTTGTTGTAAACTGTTCATAGGGTGTTGCATGTTTTTGGGTGATGGGGGAAACCGGAGTACCCGGAGGAAACCCATCCAGACACGGGGAGGAAACATGCAAACTCCACACAGAAAGGCCCGGGTGACCCGGGGATCGAACCCGCAACCTTCTTGCTGTGAGGCATGAGTGTTGCCACTCAGCCACCGTGCTGCATATTACAACAAAAGTCTGCATTTTCTCATCTGTATCTGGGTCAAGGATGTAGAAGGATTTTCAACAAGGAAATGTTAATGTTTAGTTTCTATTAAACTTCTTCAAATATTTAGAATGTAAGATGCATAAATCTATGTTTGACATTCATATGAAGCATTTTTAGTGCTTTTTATGAACATGAATTGGCTACGACCTTAATAAATGTCAAGTGGTGTGACTGAGAATAACCTTAAAATAGTTTTATTTTCTAAAACATGGTTGGGTTTCTAAAATATTTGTTTGAATATCATGGAGGAAACATCTATTCAAGAAAGGTGAAATATCATGTGAGATACAAAACACTTCAGAAAATAATAAGAAAGAAAATAAATAAAATTAGATGAGAGTAATTTTAAAGTTACATTTGAAAGTTTAAAAATCAGCAGTTAAGGCCGGCTGGTCGCATTTAAAAAATCTATTCAAAATCAGATACAAAATATTACAGATATGCAAAACATGTCTACACATACAAAATATTGATACAGGTTAAAAATGTATTAGCACAAGCAAAAAAAATAAATTTCTTTTTGTACTGCTGCAAAACTTTATTTCACACGTTTTTGTTTCATACTAAATATTTATGCCATTATTTTTATTCCATAGAGACTGAAAGACTATTGATCCTGAGCAAAATTCAAGTTTTGCTGCAGCAACATTTACACTTTGTGCCTCAGTCAAAGGTCTCAGTGCAGTTTCACAGGAGGACTGGTCAGTGAGGGTCAGCAGATCCTGTGCTGGGGCAGTTTGAGGAGAGGGAGAGCCAAAAAAAAGTCCTTCCTGTGTGTCCTGCAGCATCACAGCAGTGTCCAGAGAGAACCAGGTGAACATAACAGGAAAGGCCTCGTTCTTACACTGCTCTGGTGTTTCAGTTTGTGACGAAATGGTTCATTCCCTCAAAGTATTTCCTCTGGAAGGTCTTCAGTTTGTGACGAAATGGTTCATTCCCTCAAAGTATTTCCTCTGGAAGGTCCTGTAACAAATGTGGCAGACGACCTTCCAGAGGAAATACTTCTCAGATGGTGTAAAAAGCCTGTAACATCTCAAATAGCTCCTTAGCAATCCTCTATGGTTACGGAAAACCAAATTCCCATTCATTTCCACAACAGCCTGTCTCTTTTGAACTGCACATCCTGCACTTCTTAGTTGGTTAAAATGTGATGATATGATGTTAAAAACTAATCTAAGTCTCAATAACGGAAGCCAAAAAGCAGCCAACCATTTAATCATATTGTCAAAATAAAGCTTTTGTCACTTGTAGACTTGCTCACTGAAACAAGCGAACTTTTATTCAAGTAAGTGTACTGTTACCGTAATAAAAATATTTCTCAAGTAGGAGTAAAAGTATGCTGCAGGAAAAGTACTCTAAATACTAACAAAAATATAACTGCTTTGGATGATGCAGTAGAGTTAACCATGGCTGTTGCAGCCCTCGCTCCCACTGAACGTTGAATGGCTCCAAGGTTATGACTGATGCGTCTGTGAGTCGTCCCACATTGGAGCAGACGTATTGATTTGACCGCTGGATCTGCAACGCTGAATGATGACTTTTTCATCCTCTTATTGATATCTCATCATGATTCCACTGGACTCTTTCTCCTATTCCAAATATCCCCCTCATCGGCCCCCGTGAAAATAGGACTTACTGTAAAAATCTCTATCCTTTACTGTCCTCAACACGACTGTCAAGGAAAGAAACTATTAAGTAAAGTAAGTCTGTTACTCACTAAGACCATTTTGTTTTCAAATTAGCAAAGTTACATAAGATCAGAATAATCAAGAAAGAAATAATCAGGAACTTAAAGTAGTTCTATTGTGGTAACTTAACTTTTCAGAGCTTTAAACCATGTTACAGTTGTTTCTCCTTCTTATTTACTTTGTTCAAGTTGCATTTAGAATGATTCATACATCTTTAATCGCTTAGCAGCATACACCCACTGCTCTCTACTCGTTTCTCTTCTCTTATTTTTAAAATCTTTGATACAGTGAGGATTTGGCAGTGTCATTTTGATACAAATGAAAAAAACAAACAAACAACAAAAAACAGTTACTGCTCTTTGTTGCAATGACGTTTCTGGATATTGCGATTTAAAATGTTAATTTTACATTATAACATAAAGATTCACATATGTCATAGATGTGTAGCAGACACAAGCACTATGTTTTCATTTATTACAATAAAAATAACTATTATGGACAAAACTGTACAAAAAAGTCTGACCGGAAACCATATCGAGAGGTCCTCTTCAGTTGAATTTTCTGGACTTCCAAAAAGCCTTCTTAAATAATAGGCAAAGTATGTGGAACAGTGCATATAAAAGTCATTGCGTAATACTGGATCTCTTTGGAAATATGACATTTTTTGCTCAGAATCTTCAGTAGGATTGGAAATTAGTGAGAATTTTAAGATTTCTATGGGACTATGGCTAGTTTTAGATTATAAAACCCATTTCTATTTCGCCCAATGCTCAACGATGGACTATCAGAAGGCAACAAGTACGGATATGGAATTCAGTGGGGCCAGGGATTATATGACCCAGACTTCACAGATGATGAGTTCTTATAGAGAGAAACACATCGCCTCCACAGTTGCACTACATCACTCAGCATTCGCATAGGCAAAGCTGCTGCTGCTGCTGCTGCTTTTGGCAAAATGAGAGATGTGGGAGATGAAAACCATATCTCTAGAGACTAAACTGAAAGTCTATGAGTCAGTGCCCCTCTCCATCCCACTATACAACGCTTAAACCTGGCAACGGAAAAAAGATGTAAATCTCTTGGATGCATTTGGACGTAAATGCCTCAGAAGATTTACTGGACTAACATGGACGAAAATATCAGAAATAAAGACATTTGTGCATTAACCAAGTAGAAAAAAGTCAGCGAAATAATACGCAGTGTTTGGCCACTCAACTATCAACCAGAAGGAGGGAAACGAGAGAAGAAGTGAGGAAGAGAGCGGTGCTGAAGGGCCTGAAACTCATGGGAATAACCTGTGAAGAAGAGGAAAAGTCAGAAAATGTGGAGTAAATGTGTGACCCTGTGGATAAGGGAGTAAGAGATTGATAAACGACTAAAACCTCAAAACTGGGACCCAATCATGCAAATATTAGCACTTTTCAGTCATTTTACGCATTTTTCTTTCATGTCATAATTGGTGGAGGGTTTCCAATTCTCCAGAATGAAGTGACAAAGTGCAAAATGCAATGCAAAAAAATGGTGCAAGGACTATTTTGGGAGCAGGAGGTTGACTCTAGCAGCAGAGGAAAGAAATGGTGAAACGCAGGCGCCTTATGTAAAACCATCTAAAACTCCAGGGGGGGAAAAATGTACATAAACAAAGTAAAATCCTCCTATAAAGTAACCCAAATGAAATAATCCCAAAGTAAAACCTAAAATCAAGTAAATAAACCGACTTAAAAACCAGTGCCATTTCCCTCCCGATAGCCGCCGTTGTAAGGTGATGTCTTGTCGCTTGGGGAATCTTTTAGCCAGACACCTGGACACAAGACACAGGTGAGTAAAACTTGGATCTATAATAAGAACACGCCCCCTGTATCCATGACCGCAGATTGACCAGTGGCCACTCCAGGTACTGCAGTTTGGGCCCAGAAAGAATTCTCCCATAGAACACAATGCATTTTTTGTGAAATCAATACAAACTGAACGTGTTTGGCTGACAGGGCATCCACAGCTTTCATAAAGGTTGGATTTTGTAGGGATTCTTCTGTATTTTTGGTTGTTTTTTGTTTAAATCGTCATAGCGCCTGACAGTCAGCTTTGTTAGAGTTGTCTGAGCTCGCCATTGAAAACAATACGATGCCATCTTGGTTTCACCTTCCAGATTTTTAGTTCTAAGAAGCAAAAGCACAAACGAATTCAACCCATGCACACTCCACGCAATCCACTTTCACACTCTAAAAACATCTACACTACACACAAATACAAAGTCTCGGAAGTGCTTTGTGCTTCTAAAGTGAAATGTAAATGTATAAAGTGCAAATTGAATGAAAGTGCATGCGTGCATATACTCATACAGTAAGTGGTTATGCAGTTGAGTGGTTTTTTACAGTATATGTTAGAATCATTTGAGTTTAGAATATAGTTTATCTTTAGCCATGTTGTCTACATATGATTTAGATCGAGCAGTAAATAACCAGGCAGTTTCCAGGAACACTGCATAAATACAGCCGACCAGACTTGAAGCAGAAGTGAACTAGTTTAATATTCTGTTTTTCACGTATATCAGACAAATACAGGGGCAAAGAAGATGCATGAATCTAATATGAAGACAAGATGGAGTTCAATAATCTTGGACTGAACTGGGAGTCCATTGTTACAAAAGGACTCCAAAAATGTAACCCAGTGTCCGAAACATTCCTAACAAAACTAAGCCTTGATTTACACAGGAAATTGAATATAGTGTCATATTTATTAAATAAGACAAAAGCAGGGATGTTCACTTTTGTTCATTTAAATGGACTCGCATTTAAATCCCTCGAAAACCATTGGATAAAGTCAACAAACTGAGCCCAGAATACAAATAGAAGGCGCTTGTTCACCACTCCACTGTAGCACCTCAGCTCTGAGTGGAGATTTGGGGGTTTAGTATTTTAAACAGTGGCTGTTCGCTGACACTCACAGCTCCTGTCTGCTCCTCCTCGGAATAATCAGCACGTTTGTCACACCAGGCCTGGCTGAGTAAATAGAAAAGATGCACCGCCAACAGGATTTAAATGCAAATGACAGGTTAGGGCTGCGAAATTGTCATTTTGAGAGAATGATTAAGCATAGTCGCTTTCAGTCATGAGATGAATGCATAATACACATCCAATTACCATGCATTATGTCGCATTTTGGTATGATAAGCTAAAAGGTATCCCCTGGACAAAGTATTTTATTCAATTTGAAATTTATTTATTTAGATTAGCTGGGTTGAGATGTGTCTCTGGGGCTGGCCTCATGAGCAGGAGGCTAAAAAAGGCAAATTCATTCTTTCAGTTGTGGTTATGGGGCAGGGCAAGTTAACCAGAGGTGGGCACAGTGACATTTTGCCAAGATTTACTTCCATGTTCACTGAGTAACAGTATGTTTATGTAATACGAGCAAAAAATACATGTGTTTGTTTATGCCTACAGTCTGTAGGAGACTGAGCCACTTCTGAATTTGGTAAGATATGAAATCATCAAATTCATCTCTGAACCCTTTAAGTCCAGTCATTATGAACAAACAAATATATTGTTTGAGGCCAAAAGTCCAAAAGACACTATTCCAGGTCATTTGTTTCTTTGGATGTTCAGCTCACTTTGACATGGTCTCTAACCCAGGAACTCCCCTTTGTCCAGGCGGCTTCAGATCAGGGAGGTGCTTCTGGTGGTTGTACCTGAACCCTTCCACATCCTGTTTTCTCAGCATGCCGTTGTGTGAGCTGTGGGCCTCAAACTGCCACAGTCCTAGTGTCGGCCAATCCCTGCTCAACATTCTCCAGTATAATGCTTTTTTCTTATTGTGTTCAGAACCAAATGGTTATGAGATCTGGATCTGCGCTGAGGTCAGTCACTGGATGGTCCATATCCCTGCTCATTCATTATTATTCATTGAATTGTACAGTATTTGTCCAATATTTAAGTTTGTGCATTGCTGTTGTATTTTCATATATATATATATATAT
>KN504998.1:0-10985 GCA_000787155.1 Scartelaos histophorus
CATCTCCATGGAAACAAGCAACTGACAATCCCTAAACCAGTAAAGTTCCACAATGCACCTTTGTGTACAAAGAGAAGTTCTCTAAGGTATTATTACTAATTTAACAGGAGAATCCTGAGCTGTGGTAGTAGTACTTACTGTGTACTCTCTGTTACTTATACTTACTGTGTACTCTCTGTTACTTATACTTACTGTGTACTCTCTGTTACTTATACTTACTGTGTACTCTCTGTTACTTATACTTACTGTGTACTCTCTGTTACTTATACTTACTGTGTACTCTCTGTTACTTATACTTACTGTGTACTCTCTGTTACTTATACTTACTGTGTACTCTCTGTTACTTATACTTACTGTGTACTCTCTGTTACTTATACTTACTGTGTACTCTCTGTTACTTATACTTACTGTGTACTCTCTGTTACTTATACTTACTGTGTACTCTCTGTTACTTATACTTACTGTGTACTCTCTGTTACTTATACTTACTGTGTACTCTCTGTTACTTATACTTACTGTGTACTCTCTGTTACTTATACTTACTGTGTACTCTCTGTTACTTATACTTACTGTGTACTCTCTGTAGTACTTACACTGTGTACTCTGTGGCAGTAGTACTTACTGTGTACTCTCTGTGGTAGTAGTACTTACTGTGTACTCTCTGTGGTAGTAGTACTTACTGTGTACTCTCTGTGGTAGTAGTACTTACTGTGTACTCTCTGTGGTAGACCTTGTGCAGTTCTTTGAACATGCCGTCAGGCTGCTGTGTTTGCAGGATCAGCCACTTCACTGCTTTACAGATTGCATCGTTCTCTATTGCAATCAGATTACTGGCCATGGAAAATACTTTGACGACGTAGGCAGTCAGCCTCACGGAGAACAGAGCACAGTTAGTATCAGGAGACTTTACTTTGAGTTGGTCAGTTGTGAAAAGATTCTTCATGTTTTACCAAGTACTGCTTTGATGGTTTGGCCACACAGCAAAGGATCCGTCTGTTTTGGCATATTTCATTTCGTTTCTGTAGCCTGAAAACACAAGCTACAGTTACAATGTTTTTAAACTTTATGTAGCCTGTGTTCTTGCATTTTTAAATAAATGTAATAGATCACGAGTGAACTTGGGCGACCAGTGCCTTGGCCTGCAGATAAAACATATAAGGATAAGGACAGAGGCTGCAGAGGCTGCACTAGCACAGACTCATGACTGGGCTCAGGGAGAGAGGATTCAGACGCAGTTTCAACATTTAAATTGGAAACCCAAATGGGAGGCTCAAGTGAGGCTTATTCTGCTTTCTGAGGTGATAATCATCTTAAGAACTAAGACAAACCATAAATAAACAAAAACAACTCAGGAAATACGGCCAAAGGTTTGTCTATATAAGATCTATATTGGATTTGCATATGTAAACTTTGTATCTGGGGACACAGAAAGGTCATGTTTATGACATTTAAAATAAAAACATTGAGATTCCTTTAATATTTTTGGTACTGATAACAACACATACCAGTTTTAATATGGTTGAGGGCCTCACTGCGCTTCTGCAGACCCACTGCTTCCCATTGATTGGTTTTGTCCAAATATGTAGTGGCGATGACAGGCTTAGTCATGTGGTACATGTTCTGCTCTCCACATCCAGACGGCTGGTAGATCAGACTCCCCATGGCAGATGCACCAATGACATCCTCCACCAGGGGGCTCACCTGCTCCCTGCCTGGAGACACAGGGACAAGTAAACAAACTTATCCAACTGGCAAATAATGAAGCAAAACAAATGTGTTAGCTCAACCTTTTCAGTGAAATAATCTTATGAAAACACTACTTTTAATGTTTAACTTTTATGCCTTTTCTATTGGCAGATGAAGGGTCCGTAAATGTGAAATGTTGACTTGAAGTCACAATTATTTATATAATTATTTAACATATGTTAATTTAATCTGAAATATTTAAATGGAAGTATGTGACATGTCATATTTATTTATCTACTCAATATTTACTCAATATTTCTTGTATTAATGTCATTTTATAATTTAGGATATGTTTTAGCTGTTGTGCAGTGCCAGGATTATGAATACAGCTGATCTTAATTGCAGTTGATTTATAACGGTACCTGATACAAAAACTTTGGTACTCGATGGAGTATTTGGAACCATTTCAGTTTTGGCAATTGCATTGATGATAATTTCTTCTTGTGTGCCTCCTGTGTGGGACAAAATAGATGAGACTTAATACTTAATTCACACATACTTAACATCATTTACACTGCTGTAAATCACCTTTCGGATTTATCTCGACAATCTTATTTACTTTAGTCAAAACACCATTTGGCTGAAAAACACCATAGATGAAGCATTAAACTAAATAGTGCATAAGGTTAATGTGAACACTGTCGACTTTATGTTCTTACCACAACCCGCAGTGGCTTCACAACTCCGTCTCCGTGCCATGAGTCTTTCACAGCGGCTTTAACCTCTATGTTTAATAAACCTTCTTTCATGGGAATAATGACAAATGACACAGCGCGAGTGGTGGAGGCTCCTAACTTCACCTGTTGAGTGTATCTGCCACGTTTGGATGCAGAGCTGCACACGTCTGGGTTTTCTATGAGCTCGATACGCACCTGCATAATGAAGAAAATATATCAATAATAGATCAATCATAAGACTTGGTTCACTTGTATTATATTGGTCGATAATGCATCTTCTTACAGTGATAGGATCCTGAATATAATTATGTATAATCGTCCTAACTTCAATCTGTTCTCCAACTACAGCAGAATAGGGAAGTCTGAGGTCTAAGAAAAACTCTTTAAATACAACAACATCCAAAGGTTTTCCAACACAGATACCTAAAAACAAACACAGAAACTTCATCATATATTTTATAAATGTTTGACACATATGTACAAATAAACCTCTCTTACCGCTATTTTCAGACAGACTTATGCCAGTAAAGACCCAAGTTGTGATGGAGTCTTTCAGGGGAATGGCCATGTCAGCTTCACTAAAAACAATATGAGTGATTATTAATATTATTGATTCAATTCAATTCAATTCAATTTATTTTTGTATAGCCCAAAATCATAACAACAGTTATCTCGGCGGGCTTCACAAAATTGTTAAAATAGCAAACAAAAATGTCAGAAAATGAGCATTGATGAAACCTTTAACGTTTATTTAACGTTTATGTGCCCATCTTACCAATCTCTATTTGCGCCACAGGCAGGAATTTTGAAGGTCACCCACTGCCAGCTTTCTGGAAATTTAGTCCGGGAAGTAATTTCACTGCTGTCCATGTAGCTGTTGTCCTCCTCACCTGGAGACGTTTGGTTATTTGGTTAAAAATAATAATGGTAACACTTCATAATAACCACACCGTATTACCTTAGATTTGGTTAAAGCATGAATATAGTCTTAATGCATAACTAACCAAAGAGTTTATCAAGAAGAATACAGCCTCAATAGCTCCATAATGAATGCCCTAACCATAGCTTCTGTGATCATTATTTTAGATACTCAATACCTGCATTAAAAAGTATTTTGTAACATATTCCAATACACGCTCCAGTCACAGTACTGAGGTCTGAATACTTGGAATACCTGCCAGTGTTGCATTTAAATTATAGTGTAAAAATGCAAACATAATAAAAACAGATTTATATTTGTTTCACACATGCAAACACTATAGGAGAATATCTTTATATATTAGATTTTTCTCACTAATATTGTGCAGTTTGAGGCTTAGATTGTGTGACATGTTTTCCTCTGATTTTTAGAAAAGTACTGTATTCTGAATACCAAATGAAAAAGAACTGTACAGAATAAAGTTACTCAGAATGACTATTTTATATACATATTCTCGGTACATGTACACAGTTACTTCCCAACACAGTTAAGACCGAGTTACAGGTCAGATCTGTGGAGAGGTGACCCTGCTCAGTCAGAATGCCTGTTTCTCTACATATTTTTGAGCTGTAAAACCACCTGTAACTGAATAAATATAAGGTAGAGCTGTTTAATGTCAAACTGTGTAACATTCTAGACAATGACACGTCCACAGAAGCGAGCAGGTCACAAACCCCACAAGGTTACATAGGGCATTTTTAAGGCTAATTGAGCCGTAGTTATAATTAAAAGTCACTAAAATATATATATATATATGCTTAAAATATAAAAATACACATGAAAAAAACATTTAGCAAAAAAGCAGGAGGCGTCTTACTGCGGGCCAGGACCAGGTTGTCCTCCTTGAGTTCACTGCGCTGCTTGGCCAGTTCCTCGCAGCAGTGCAGGAAGGCGTCCTCACACGCTTTACCGTCAGTGATGTAGAGTTTACGTGTGGCACAGCTGTAGGAAAGGTGGGTGGGCTTCATGCCGTCTAAACAGCACTCACGCTGCAGGGGGTCCGTATAAGCACTCGCTGAATGAATGAATTACAATGTTATGGCGAAGTATAAAACAATCAATAATAATAGTAAAAGAACAATAGATAATAGTATGAACTAAGACTATAGGCTCCACTTTGACTGAATATAAATAGAACATTTTTAGTGTGGACAGTGCCAAACTGCATCTACATGACTTCTTACCCAGAGTGGTTAAGACTTCCATCAAAGTGCTGGCTCGCTTTTTCCTTGCAGGAACAGAGCATTTCTTCTCTAACAAAGTACAGCCAATAAAAAGTCAATAATTTAAGCTCATTAATTGTCAAAAGTGAGTGATGCATTACCTTGTCTGTACGGAGTCCCAGATGCTGTGTCTGTATGAAACATGAGCCCTGCATCAAAAAAGACTCCCATGCTGTTTTTTCCTCCTCCTGGAGTGCAGCCAGTGTCGGCCTTCTCCACGATCTCCCACACCTGAGCAGAGAAGGACCCACAGCTGGATTAACACCACAGCTGGATTAACACCACAGCTGGATTAACACCATGCCACTGGTGATGTTACTCTTAAAAAAACACTAAAATGTACTTTTTTCATTGGCTTTTAGCAAGCGAGACAGTCAATTTTTATAGATACCGAGGTTCTAATTATTGTTATTGCCATTATTGGATGATTTGTGTCTTGTGATTGCTCTTTGTTTGGCTGTTGTAAAAAACTGTATAAATAACATTGGTGTAATATGGTTGAAACTTGCCTTTTTCTGGGTGAGGAGGTGTTTACTGTTCAGGACATAAACGCCTTTGTCCACAGCCACCAGCCCCACGGTGGCGCCGGAGTCTCCAGTGACCTTCAGATGAAAAGTCCTTCGTGGCTCATACGACAGGACAGGATTCTTTGGCTCTAGTTTCAACTGAAAACAAAACCAAAATTCATTTAGAAAACTCGATTTAACGTATCTAAGATGTGTGTGCTCGAACATTATATTACACAACATCTTATTTCCTGAACTATTAGCTGTGTTTAGCATTGTTGTATAGAGGGTGTGTGTGTGTGTGTGTGTGTGTGTGTGTGTGTGTGTGTGTGTGTGTGTGTGTGTGTGAGAGGATCCCACTTTACACTTAATACATGTGAGGACACTGTTTCTATAAACTGCTATGATATGAAGGTATGGAAAATAACATTACAGTTTATATAAACCTTGAATAACATCACATCTTATACAGTGTATGTCAGACTTCAGGTCTTTTGCAAACTTGTTTAAGTCCTTGGAAAATGTGATATTTCATAAGAAGGTTTTGGATTCTCAGTTATTTGAATGCTAAAAAACAAAGACCCTACCGTGCCCATGCAAGAGTCATCGACATCCACCCAAACAGAGTCGGACACCACCTCAGTGGGGGTGGGGTGGTAGTAAACAATGAGTCGAAATGACGGCAGCATTTTCTTGGTA
Organism: Scartelaos histophorus; assembly: GCA_000787155.1. Classification (NCBI taxonomy): domain Eukaryota; kingdom Metazoa; phylum Chordata; class Actinopteri; order Gobiiformes; family Gobiidae; genus Scartelaos; species Scartelaos histophorus. The sequence continues at coordinate 5,831 of KN504998.1, forward strand.
ACTGGGATAACTATAGCAACAGTCACTTGACGATCTGAAACTTGTCTCCCAAATTCGACCAGCTGGCCCCTGCTCAGGATCTACAAATAAAAGGGCAAATATTACCCCTATTTTAATTCCTCTTTGTCTGGGGAAGATGTTGTAAAAATAAACTTTGAAAACATCACTCACCAGGTATGTAATGTCAAATCTTGCAGCTGCACTATTCAGGTTTAGATGGAACTTAAAATCAGTCCCCAACTTCACGTCTGCTGACATCACATCTGCAACAGAAAAGACAATTAAACTAGACAAAAAACAAACAAAACAGCTACTGTGAATGGCACAATCACAATCAGATCAACATTCTTTGGCCCAAATGACTTCCCCAGGCTTCTCCAAAACGATCTTGACAAAGTGGTAAGTGGCTTTGTTCTTAAAAAGCAGCTGGAATTGAACTCACTTATGCGAATGTAATTGTTGGTCTTTGTTTGATGAGGCTGAGCCTGCATTTGGGCTCTTGTCTGTCTTTCTGCGGGCAAACGTCTGTCATTGGTCCTTGCCTAAAATGACATAACAAAGAATAAAACTGAAAATGCCAAACCCTGGATCATTCTAATGCGTTGCCAATGGTTACGTACAGTGATGTCCAGTCTCGTGTCGGTCGCCCTGGTGTTAACTGTGAGCGTGACTCGGCCGTTGGCGCGAGTGGTGCCGTGGACGTTCATACCAGGCTCCACCTCCACCGGGACGTTCTCTGCTGGGCTCCCATCAGGGTTAGTAACTGTCACCTGACATTTACAAAGAACATCTCAAAGTTAAAGAAGTGCTTCATTATAAACATGGAGATTTATACTAAAAAAGTCGTTACCGTGACATCAAATGACATTCCGGCTTTGAAATATTTGGGTGTTTTATCAAAGTTGATGAAGTAGGGCGATCTGACAATTTGCATGTTTCTTAACTCTCCTTCAACCATTTCACTTCCTGCACGAATGAAAGTCACAGTAAACATATATAAATTCAGAATATAATATCATTTCTTTTGTCAGTTTTAGCTGCACGTTTGATTTTTGGGCTCACCGCTCTCTGTGTACACCATGGCCGTCACGAATAAAGATCCTCCAACCAGATTGTCGATATTTGGGAATGTTCTGAGGATGCTCTGCCTCTCCAGGACGGCCTGTCCGCGACCCAGTGTGATCTAAAGGGTCATAAATATATACCTAGATAAATATGCAAATGCCACATGCAGTAGAGTGAGTCTGCGCTGGTTTATAAAGGAAGAACATCAGTGGAATATAAAATGTAATGAGACCATGTGGAAGTCTACATCTAAAAATGTCACACTCACCGGGATTCTTCTTAGTGAGGAAGGAAAGACTTTTCTATTTCCATCTTTCATGACTCCAAACACCACATAGGCCATGCCGTCAACTTCTTTTCCAAATAAATAACTAAAACCATAAAGACGTCCGTGACTCACTAATAACAAGCAGCATAAGACCAAAAGAAATGCCATTACATTTCAAAAAATCATTTTATAAAATATCTACTGACGTGGCTTTGATGTTGACGGTGAAAGACTCGGTGTCGTAATAGTAGAAGGACGTCTCAGAGGTCAGCTTCACTTCAAAACTGGGCAGCACTGAAATAACAAAATCAATATTGTACAAAATTAAACATTATCTCTTGATAGTCTAAAATACTCTGAACAAATTTACCATATTTCTTCACTTCAAACTCTGCAGAGAAAGTTTCCTGGGGGTTGTTTTGAAAGCGAGACACGATTTTCCACTGGCCAATACTACACACGACACACAAAGCGTCACAAATACTAATAAAGACGTAGCCCCAGGAAAATGAAATCAATGAATCGATTAAAATGGCCGACCTGACTATTTCACCAAGTTGGTAAGTTCCAGAGTGCATCCCAGATTTTAGTGAGACGGGATCCAGCGGGATGACGATGCCCTCGGGGGTCTGAAAGAAAAGACCAACAGAAGAGCTGAGTATTTAAAGCAGCACTGTGTAACATCAGTCACCATGGAGACAAGTATGTGATGTCATTAGGCAAAGATGCAGGTTTGAGCAGGGCCCGGTCAGGACTGGGTTTGGGCTGGTTCTGGTCTGTGGACTGGACCAGAGTTGGTCCACACAGGGTCTGGTTCTGACTGGGTTTAGGTTGGTCCAGACAGTATTTGGACTGATCCTGCTGTAGGACATCAGTGTTTTATTTCCTTTTATTCATAACACTGGTTTATGCACTTAAGTGTTCTCCACTTCTGTGCACAATGATGTTCTCAGCATCACATCTGATTCAGCCTTTGTGAAAATGATTCACCAATAAACATATGCCCTCGGTAGATTAGGTTTAATGTTCTATTATGGGATATGTTAGACAGCACAAGGACATCTTCATCCAGCCCGTGGCAGATCCTCCACCACAAACATCAGAGTATGAATAGAAAAGTCCATACCACAATCTCCACTGCAATAGAGGCGGGGTTTCCTGCCTCATCTCTCCCGATCGGCTTCATGCCCGGAGTCAGAGCAAAAATCCTGAAATTAACTTTGACAAAAGAATATATTTTTGTAATATGGAGTTTGAACGTTTATACTTTATAAATGTGGAACAATTTAAAGATTTGTGAGAGTTACCGGTGCTTTCAGGGGTGTACAGGGTCTTGTCTGTTTGAATGAACAAGTATCCGGATTGAAATGAGACTAAAACCACCTTCTCCAAAGTGTATCCGGGGAACACTGCTTGCAGATACACATACTGTTTGACTGTAGGATCCTTGTTAAAATTGTTTGGGGGGATCTGTGAACAGTGAAATAATTAAAAAGCTTTATGCTTCTTGGAATATGGTTTGTAAAAGTTATGATACAGAAAAACGTATAATTCTTTACCACAAGTTCTCCGAGAGCTTGGTATCTGTTGGCCGCATTAAGAGCCACGGTTGTGGACTTGAGTTTTAGGTTTTTTGTGGGATGGTTCCAGGCAGAGATTTCAACATTCATGGGCGCCTGTCCCGTGCAGTCCTGACACTCCACAAATATGTTTTCTGCCGTCCCCACACGCAGCAGGTTGGGGGAAGACATCACCTTTCTGTGGGAAAAAAATAAATCAAATCCAAATTGTGGTTTTCAAAGTTAAAGTGAAGTAAATTCTTTATTTAGTTTTCATATAATCATGCAGTATCACTTTGTAGATGAACAATTATATCTTATATCTAGAGTAGAAATGTTCCTCTGACCCATTTAGCCTTCAAAAATGAATTCAATAAATGTTTAGTGACAAACAAACATGAGCTCAATGGAACATTTCATCAGGAAGTGAACAGTGAACTCTGATGTTTGCAAATCGGTGGAAATGGGGCCAAAATCCACATCACTTTGGAGTGTGACACAATTTGACAAACTTTTGAAAGCTGAAAATTAGACACAGAGCTAAATAATCAAGAAACCAAGAAATCAGAATTCAGTTGCTTGTGAAACAGATTAAATAAAAATAATGATCAACGATATTTAAAATATTGGTGAAAGTTAATACATTCATTTGTCTGTATGTCTTTGTCTTTCTTTTTTATTATCATTTTAAATAAAAATGTAGGTATAAAAAGTGGCTTATTTCCATATTTCTTTCAGCCTGTTACATTTTGCTGTTTCATGTCGTCTCTAACACTGAGATAGAATAAAGTTCACTTACAGTTGGGCGGCATCAGTAACAGTGAAACAGGCCAGAGAGGCCAGGAGCCACAGCACAGTCTTCATCATCCTCGGCTCAGACCTTCTCCAGTGCAGAGCTCCCTCAGGAGGGGCTTTTTATCCCCCGCCCCAAAGGTCCATGTCCCATGACACAAATAGGAATACACACCATTTCCCGACAGCAGTTGGGAAACCACTGAAAAAAGTGCAAAGAAAAAAAGTACAAAGACAAACAAAAAAGAAATCAATGTTTTCTTCTTTTTTCCCAATATTCATGAGCCTATTGATATATTAAACAAAAGTGCAGCTTTGTTTCAATATTATTTGCATGTGGGTTTTTTATGAACTATATTTTGACTGCAGTCCAGTCTCTGGTTCTCTGTAGCTTAGAGTCTGATGGTTTCAGATGATCCCACATCCAGGGCAAGAGTCACTTTTAACTTTTGATACATTTGCAATTTCTATGAAATGTTCAAAAGGAAAAATGCACAAGACAAACACAAATGAACTTGCTCGTGTAATAATGACTAGACCCAGGAGTGTAGTGCAACAAACACATAAGAATATGAATAATGACAAAGTCAAACCCAGCTGTTAAAGCAGGACTAAACCCACAAAAATATCAAAATATCAATATATTGTATCGTTTAATGTGCTGATACAGTATCAGTATCAGGAACTGCCGTATCAATAAACTGCCAAAGGTCATTTCTTGTATATTTTACTAAATTATTTTTGTTACAGTGCTACAGTTTGATTACTTATTTAGAAGGAAACTTGTTTATGCATTATTGTTTTGATGAGTAAAATGGTATCGTGGCTCAAACGTCTTAATAAAACCCAGTCCTAACCCACAGCTGGATGTTTTCTTATGGGGACAAAGGCACAAATTTATGGTTTATTTAATATGGTAAAATATGACACATTTTAATACTGAAATCACATGGACCATAAACTGACTTCCGCTGTACTAAATCTGTAAAGTCCCATGTTGTAATAATTAAGCCGAACTTTTAACTATTACTGCTGATCGATTATTTGTGTTTGCTGAGGGCAAAGCAAACATGGCCCGGCTCCCAAAAAGCAGAACTACACTTTAAAAAGTTTTGGCGCAGATCTCATGGCAAATTTGCACGCGAGAGGAGGACTGGGCGCTTTCAAAAGTATTAAGACATTTTCCGCCTTAATAAGTCAATTTGCACGCGAGAGGAGGACTGGGCGCCTCTGATTGGTCCCGTGCTGCACGTGACTTAATTACGCAGCAGGTGAGGTGGGCGCGAGGAGACGGTTCTGTTGGCGTGGACAGGTATGCCATGGTACATGGTATTTCACGTTACATCGCGTTAAGGCGACGATCACACAGGTAAGACGCTTTATATTTACGGGGGGCTTAGAATAACTCAACTTTAACACATTTGTCCCGCGTTTAGAAACGCTTTGGTTTCGATAAGTTGTCGCGTTAAAC
>KN505002.1:0-20444 GCA_000787155.1 Scartelaos histophorus
AATGGAGAGGTCTACAGCCAATCCTCTCTCAGGCATCTGTAAGGCATTTTCCTTGGAGCAGAGTTCAGATTTTAGAAGACAGATATTTGACTTTGCTATTACATAACATCTGTATCAATTATGTTCAGGAAACTAAATATTGAAGGACATTTTTATTATTTACAAAGACAAAATATAATTGAAAATCATGATCGATCAAGCCCTAATTTAGAGTAGTAGCTTATCACTTCTTCTTGTATTTTCCTCTGAGTTTCGTCTCTCTCTCTCCACAGGCCACTAATGAGGTGGTAGGTCGTGTTCCTAAAGCGACTCAGGAGGAGATGTTGGCTGCTGTCAACTCCTGCTCCAGATCCTTCTCCTCTTGGTCTGAAACCTCCATCTTGAGCAGACAGCAGATCTTCCTCCGATACCAACAACTCATCAAAGACAATATCGTGAGTACAGACCTGCACAATGTATAGCACAATTATTACTCGGATTTATTTCTAAAGGTGCACTGTGTGACATTTGTAATGGAGGGTCAGCCAGATGTTTATCTCCATGAAAGTGTGATTGCTTTGTCCAGAATGGTCCACAATAAAGGTTAAAGAGAGACGAGCAGGTTATAGCACTATGTTACATTACAGGTCAGATCTGTGGAGAGTCACCCCCATTTACAGAAGGCATTTTTAAATTTTTGAGCAACAGAAAAGCCTGTAATGAATTAATGCTGGATGTCTCAACATGAAACAGTCCAGGCCTAGAGATTATTGCTAGCAATAATCTCTGTATGGAGTAGAAAGTGTACCCTCCATCAGAATTTTGAGCAGGGCACCTTTAACATATCTCTTTGTTATAGTACGCTTAGATGGAGTACAGCAAAAGGCAGTACCACCATTTTTATTCTGCATAAAACTGCTAACCTTGTAGTTTAGATCTGTACAAACATGTTCTGAATGTGATTCTTGCATTAGCTTATATCAGTTTTTTTGTCAGCTCTTCTAGACACACAAAAGTTACATATTATTCCCAAGTGATTCAGTCCTATAACGACGACAACGACACATTTTTAAACTAACCTTTGACCTTTTATATTTCAGAAAGAGCTGGCTAAGCTGATCACACTGGAGCAGGGGAAGACTCTGGCCGATGCAGAAGGCGATGTGTTCAGGGGACTGCGTAAGTACAACGTAAACGCCACGCTCGGCTGCTCTTTATGAGGCCGTACACACGGGGGTTATATACAGCTTTACCATATAACTTTCACTCTTAAAATATAAAACCAGGATCACTTTGATGGTCTGATCAGTGAAGATGTCATAATAACAGGGATACAGGGGTCTAGTGCGTGATATTGTGTATTGGTCACAGTTGCCAAAGCCCTATGGTGTTTTAAACAGGGCTTCTAGTGTTACTCAGGGACTAAACAGGAAATTAAACCAGGGATATGGACTGTGGCTAACTAAAAAAGACAATTTACCTGTACTGTAATAAAAAAAATTAAAAAAAAACTTCTTCTAGATAAGCAATGAAACATTGGAATTTTTGTATTTTGAGTGGTCTAAAAAAATAAATGCATTATTTCATACAGATACATACATACAAATGAATTAAAATTGCATTGAAATAATTAATGAAATTTTTTTCACTTCTGCAAAATACTGCCTGCCAAAGTGTTTTAAAGTTTCTTTATGTAACACTTTTGGTGGAGGGTTTGCCACCTGCTTGTCTCCATGGCGATCACTTACCTATCTTGCATTTTTTCCAATTACATATTTTGAATAATTAATAATTCTCGGCCTGTAGCGTCACCTGCTCGTCTACATGCAGACCGATTTAATGTTATACTATGGAACATTTCAAGCAAATCATTAACATCTCAAAGAGGTTTCAGACTCTCCACCTTAAAAATTGCATAGCACATTTTTAAAATGTTTTTTGGTTTTATTTGAGTTGATTTTTACGTGGTTATATTTTTATAATGATTTTTGTCATGATGATTGCAATATTAACTTATCATTCAATATATGAAACCTGGAACATATTTTAGGGCTCAATATTTATCCTGTGTACAATTTCTTTGCAATAGTGGGGAGATTTTAGCCATTTTTTGTAGAGAGTAGAACTTCTTTGTTATCGTGACAGCCCTAAGTAAGAGGTGAAAGTGCATCTGTTTTGCGGTGGTATAACAAAGGGAGAGATTTTGAAAGCATGTCTGTTTGAATTCTCTTCCCTCTAAATATTTGGTGCAGCCGTGAGTGTGGAGCCTGTAGTTTTGTGCCAAACTCATTTCTGAGATCTCTCATCTGAAAAGCACAGCTCACCTGAGGAGGAGCTGCCAGCACTGCACAAATTAAACCAATGGTGCTTGAAGGTTTATTACAACTTCAGGAGGCGATGGACGAAAATGGCCACTGTTTGAAATGGGGACAAAATCACTGGATGAGTCATTCTATTGGAGGTTTTTACATTTCGATTTACGTTTCGATTTTAAAGCATGTAAGAAACAAGTTGTCCTGGGTACATTGTAGGGGTGGTACAAGATCTCGTGCCACAAGGTCTCGTAAGACAAAATTACCACAAAATTATGCACAAATGAGACATTTTTTTTCTATGTGTTTACATTTGGCTTGGACAAAAAAGGGTTACGTGTTGGTGAATTACATCTTTTACAGTTCCAAAAAGCAATGCCTGAGTGGAAACAAAAATGGGAAATCAAATAAATAATAACAAATAAAAAAATTGTGAAGAAATTGAATCATGGAATTTATATATTAGGAATAATGTTAAAATTTTGTCTTGTCTCGTTTTCATGGACCCAGTCTTGAATCTCGCCTTGTGGAAAATGTGTCTAGCTGACATCAGATGCAACATATGGTGTAAGATGAGATAAGCCTAAAATAAAGCTGAGATTGAGAAAGATTTTTACCTCTCCAGCCAGAACAACTCACTTTGACAAAACTTTTTCAAAGATGAGTGGATTTGGAGCTGTATCCTGCCTCCCTGATTTCAGAGGGCATGATTAACAGGCACATTAACCAATTAGACACATGATCCGTTCATTCAAAAACAAGCATGGCTGCTTACATGTAAAAAGGGAGAAAAAACAGCAGCATAGAGGACTTAGTTTGGTGCTTCAATTGTTTAATTCTACAAAATGCATGCTGTCTATTTCTATCTCAGGTAAAATAAGTTATTTGTATTTTATTCTGAATGATCTGAGAATTTTGGAGAGATGTCTTCCTCATTTGAGAGACACATGATACAAATTAGTGTCTGTGGTTGGATCGCTTCATGTTTGGATGGAGGATTTTCACACTCCGTGGTCTGATAACAGACCCTTCTGGATACAAACAGAATGTAGGAGGGACTGGCTGCTCAGGCAAGAATGAGTCCATAGAAAAAGAAAGTTAAAACCATACATCAGAACATTCTACAAAGAAATAGATGCGTTTTAAGACATACTTGTGGAAGATTATACCCAGAGGACCAACATTTCCATAGAAATGAGCAGCCCAAATAAGAGTCAGGTTTGTGAAGATGCAAACCCACTCACGGTAAGGATGCATATACTTGTATGTTTTTCAGTGCAATAAAAGAAAAAAAAAGAAAGAAAACGAAACACAAAAAGTGACACAGTGAGGCTTTAAGGTTAGGACTCTCCAGGAAACGAAAAAGATGAAACTGCGCTATTTTTGTTTCAATCAAAGATTTCAATTTTAAACCTGCATATCTCACTCTCCCTTCTCTCGTTCTCATTTCAGAGGTGGTTGAGCACGCCTGCAGTATCACCTCCCTGATGCTGGGGGAGACTCTACCCTCCATTACCAAAGACATGGACACTTACACCTACCGGCTCCCCCTGGGTGTGTGCGCGGGCATTGCACCCTTTAACTTCCCGGCCATGATTCCTCTGTGGATGTTCCCAATTGGAATGGTCTGTGGAAACACGTACCTGATGAAGCCGTCGGAGAGGGTCCCAGGGTGCACCATGCTCCTGGCCAAACTGCTGCAGGATTCAGGGGCGCCAGATGGTACTCTCAATATTATCCACGGACAGCACGCAGGTGAGAGAGAGAAGGGTCCATTCACTTCAGCATAAAATCATCTGACTGTGAAATGAACTCTGGGAATTACTGGGTTTCAAATTACATCACAACATGCTAAAGTCCTGTACAGTTTAATTACTGCTTAATGGGAGCATAAGTAAAGTAATAATGTAAAAAGATGAGTTTTTTTTTAATGAGTTTTTAACCTTGTAACAGTGTTCCTACATCGTTATCTAAGTCAGTTATATTTTGAGTGATTCCTGTATGTTTGAACAATCCTGTATTGTCCTGCATTTGAGGCTTGAGAACTCTGAAAATTTCAGTTATCTATTACCCCCTATCTCCGCCTACTACTCTATATTTACTTGCAATTATACAAACATGTAGGGTCAAAAATATTACAAAGTTATTTTTCATAAATAAAATAATGCATAAAAGACTGCTTGGCATTAAACTGATGTGCAGTATATCCATGGAGATGAGCTCATGACACCACAAAGGGACCGATTTACAGATCAGATCTCTGGAAAGGCTGGAAAGGAGACCCTGCCTACAGAATGCATGTTTTTAAGTTGTCCTTTCAAAAACATCCATAATTGTATAAATGCAAGAATCCCAGATTGATGTCTTTAATGCCATATTGTGGAACACTGAAGGCAATATCTTCCAAGTGCAAGTAACAGTTTGTAGAAAAGTTAAACATCTTTAATCATGGTTGATCAATTATTGTTACCGCTACAGCTCACAATTGAAAGAAAAGTACAAAATTTGCATCCCTAGGTTCTTTTTCCTTTTTTTAGTTCGTTCACAAACTGAGTGATCTTAGCATGAGATGAACTAAGGGAACAGATCTAAGTGTGCCACAGTCAGTTCTCATACACCCTCCAGGACTCTGTAGAAGACTCATTTACATAATGTATGCGGCATGAAGAGAGATTCAGAGGGAAAAGATCTAAACCTGTGCGTCTGAGTGACTTGGGCATCTTGTGCTCATTTCTATATAAGGATGTGGAAGTGAAATGGAAGATGCATATCAGTTCAGTCATTTGTGCTCCCCACTTTACTATAATAATAACTATATACAGTAATAATAATATCTATAAACAGTCCAATAATAATACAAGACATTTACTCATTAATCTAACCAATGATGATTTGATTCTTTAAAGGCCCATATTACAATATTTTCTGATTTATTTTATAATGCTGTTTCCTCATCAACATACACAGATTTGTGTTTTGTTTAACTCACAAACCGTGCATTTAGGCTGTGTTTTTCTGTCAAACAGAAAACACTCTGTTCCCACTTGTGATGTCATGTGGTCATACAGGAAGTGCTTCACTGTGTTTTTAAACTCCACACACCTTCACTAGAATTATTTTTGATTTATTTCACACCTGGAATTGCCGATTAAACAACAGATAAAAGGTAGCTGTTAACTTGAAAACTACTGCTACATGATATCACAAGATACACCAAATAAAGCAAATACTAAATAGACTTTTTATGGTTTTGGTTAGAATGGAAATCCTAATGAATTTCCTAATTTCTAATAATGTCTTGTGTTTTCTTTCGTCTCTGTAGCTGTGAATTTCATCTGTGACCACCCGGCGATCAAGGCCATCAGCTTCGTGGGGTCGAACCAGGCCGGAGAATACATCTACGAGAGAGGCTCCAAGAACGGCAAGAGAGTGCAGTCTAATATGGTAGGTACTGCATCAGGGCTATTCAAGGGGAAATAAAGAAGTGAAGTCTTAAAGGTGCATTTAAGACTTGCTTTTCTCCATGGAGAGGTCATCGCTTTAGCTGGAATGTTTCACAGTATGGTGTTAAGCCTCTCTGTCTCGCAGGAGTTTAGACCAGACCAAGTTTAGAGGTCAGGTCTGTGGCGAGACAACATGATCACAGTCAAAGAATGCATGTTTTTCTTTGCATTTTTTGAGCCGTAAAATCACCTTTAATTGAATAAGGAAACAAGCAGGTAACTGACCCCGAACCAAAACGCTACATAGAGCACCTTTTTAAAGTGCACTTACACAATTCACTAGAAATAAAAATTTAAAAGTGTACAGCTTTTTGTTGCCTTGAGTCAAAGCATGAAGATAATTCTTACTGAAATTCATATATCTGTTGTCTTTTACCATCTACCAGTGGAGGAGGTAAAAAGCTGAAATACAAATAAATGTATGAATAAAAAAAAATCAAATATTGTTCAATTGAAAATACATCAAAGAGCCATATAACAATTTAATGCATATTTTTTTTTTGTGTGTGTGTGGTTTAAGATTCCTGCTACAGTTCCTAGATTAATTTAAAATTCAATTTAATGGACATAATGATCAAATCACAAAAGCTGCAATTTTTGAATTACCATAATTTTCTCCACAAACAATATTCTGTCATTTATTCTGCATAAAAACTGTTTTGTTTCATTCACACATGTTTAACACTTGAACTGTGCTTTTTTAGGCATATTAGGAGTTTCTCTTAAACAGAAAACACCATGTGATGTCATGTGGTAATACAGGAAGTGCTCCACTGTGTATTTAAACTCCATAAACCTTCACTAGAATCTTTTGGATACTTTCAGTCCTACCAATCTCTACTGAACAATACGTAAAAGGAGCTGTTAACTTGAAAACTGCCACTTCATAACATCACAAGGTGGAACGGAGCATTTTGAGCTTTGGAGATGGAAACAGACTAATAATAAAGGGTTACTCAAACATGTGTGAATGAAACAAAACACATCTCCAGGTACGTTTTTAAAGAGGTAATAACATTCTTGCATGGATTAGACGTAGACAAACTTTAATGATCCACAAGGGAAATTATTTAAAGGGAAATTATATTGCTTAAAGCTCAGTCCATTTTTTGTAATATAAGACCTTTTAAAACCAGAATTACAATTGCATAATAATCATAATTTCAATCACAAAGCTGGTCAGAAAAATTGCAATTTGATATTTCCCCCAAATCGTTCAGCAATACTTCCTTCTCATTACTGTTGTGTTTTTAGGGAGCAAAGAACCATGGCGTGGTGATGCCCGATGCCAACAAGGAGAATACCCTGAACCAGCTGGTGGGGGCAGCGTTCGGAGCGGCCGGGCAGAGGTGCATGGCCCTCTCCACCGCCATCTTTGTGGGCGAGTCTCGTGAATGGCTCCCAGAGCTAGTGGAGCGCTCCAAGTCCCTCAGGGTGAACGCAGGTACAAAAGTCATGAGTTTGGATGAGATCATGTTTTGGTTGTACATGGATCAGGCACAATGGGAGTGACATCCTAATAATCTGTAATGCTCTAAGAAATTCATTCCCAAACGTTGCTTTATTAATGGTTAATGCAGTAACAATGTCCGGGTTTCAAAATGGACTTAACTGGCTCCTCATTTTACATAATTGCTGCACTTTTCTGGTATTTATTATTTTATTAAATCTTTACTGTTATATTCTGGTCATAGTAGTTTTTCCGAAGTTTTGACACTCAGGGGCGACTGAAACACACCGTAATAAGGGCCGTGCATTATTTCTGTATAACCCGTGCAGGTAGCTTTATCACTACACTGTGAGCATCACCATAGCAATGGGTAAATAAATGATGCTGTTAGGAGGGACTAGCTTCAACTAAAATAGCAATAACTAATGCTTTGGACAGCAAAAAGATTGAAAAGTGAACGATGGTATAAGTGGATTAAACAACTCAGAGCAGTGCAAATGTGCTTTAAAAGTAAAAAGTGTTATTAAAGTGTCAGATGTAGAGATTTTTGATAAAGAATAGTGGTGATTTTTGTAAACAGAAACGACAGAATCAGTTTCTTAATCTTTCTGCTGTTTTTATCTGAATATTTTTGTTTACTCAAACTGTGAATATGATGAATTTAAGCTCCTCAGCCATTTCAGCAAATCTCAAAATATAAGAAAAACTTTGCAATACAGTTTCAAAATAAGATCTAAGATATCCTTATGCTGTCTACATCTCCAATGCGCAAAATGCTCTCTTCTATCTTGTGATGTCTTTTACCATTAGTTCAGTAAAGGGAGCCAATTCCTGGGCTGAAATCATCCAAATGAATCTAGTGATGCTGTATGGATTTTAAAAACACAGTGGAGCACTTCTGTATTATCACATATTATTACAAGGCAGAACATTGTTTTCTGTTTGAGAGAAGAACTTTGTGTGTTAAACATGTGTGAATGAAACAAACAACTCCAGGTCCTGTGTGTGATGAGGAAACTACGTTATAACATGGATCAGAAAATAGAGTAAAATGGGCGCTTTAAAATGAACCAGTTCTGTTTTTCCTTTTAATTCCACTGTTGAAATATTCTCGCCTGTTTCTCTGCAGGAGACCAGCCCGGCGCAGATGTGGGGCCCCTCATCTCTCCTGAGGCCAAAACCAGAGTGGAGTCACTGATCCAGAGCGGCGTGGAAGAGGGCGCCCAGGTCCTGCTCGATGGCAGGAAGGTCCAGGTCAAAGGTTACGAAAACGGGAACTTTGTGGGACCCACCATCATCCACAAAGTCAAGGTGAGATATGAACAATGACACTGTTTCCCATCCATCTCTGTGGTGGAGAGCGCCGTCAAAAAAGATTTCAAGGTGCACTGTGTGACTTTTCTGGTGGAGGGCCGTCAAATGTTTTTCTCCATGGAGCTGTTATTGTTTTGTCTGGAATGTTTCACACTATGATATTGAACCTTTCTATCTTCATGGAGACCAAACAAGATCAAGTTACAGGTCAGATCTGTGGAGAGGCGACCCCGCTCACAGTCAGAATCCCTGTTTTTCTTGGTATTTAGAGCTCTTAAAAGCACCTGTAATTGTATAAATGTAGAGCTGTTTAATGTCAAACTGTGTAACATTCCAGGGAGAGCAATGACATCTCCATAGAAACAAGACAAAAAGTTACATGGTGCACCTTAAAACTCAAGAAAAAATAGAAAAAGGATTTAAGCGACACATTTTCAGGAGTCTGTGATCAATTCAAGCATTCATGGTCCTGTTTAGGTGTTTCATTTTCAATAAAACGGTGAGAGGGACTAAGTGAAAAACTGTTGGTTAATGCTAACTAACTTGTGACTGTATCATCATGTGTGAGAGCGGACTGGTTCTGGAGGCAAAGGCAACAAAAGAAAGTGGCAACGTATTCTTTTCTTAGTTTAATTTATGCTTCAGTTTTATTATTATAGGGGAGAATTACTTGGAACATTGTCAAATTCACTGTTCTGGCTCCAAATCAGAAGGACATGACTTGAATGGATCCAGAATGATGAACTTGTTTCTGGTGAGTTGGGGGAGGGAACTGCTAATATTTTTTTCCAATTTCATTTTTATTTTGGCAAGATTTTATATGTGAGAATTTTTGATTAAAGATTGAAAATACTTTTTTGTGAGTCAGCCTTTGTACTCTTGCCATTTGATGTAATTTCCAAGTTCACGATGAAAAGTTAAACTCCCAAGGCGAAACTAAAATAGAAAATATTGAAAGTTAAAGTTTAAGTGTGGAGAGTTTTTAATAATACTGATGAGATTTCCGGCTCCTGTTGTGATCCGAATCTTTTGGATCATTTCAAAGAGCTGTTCAAAAGATTGGTTCTTTTACTGTTTATTTACATTGCAGAAGCCCACGTGAGAACTCATTAAAACAACTAATCACAGAGAAAATGATTCAAACTGAGAGTGGGAGAGTGTTTATCCACGGTTTTTCATAGATTTTTTTTTTACACTTTGGTGGTCAGAATGCTTTCTATATTAATAATTTGTGGAGATGGAATATTGCAAAAGTACCTATAGTTGTGTATGGTCAACAAAGTGAGATTTTGTTATGCCTGGTCTGTGTTTTTTTTCAGACTGTGGAGGAGAGTTTTTGTCTTTTCTGTTAATGGGAAACACTGATAATCTAATAGAAATTTGCACTAGAATTACAATTATTGAAAAACTATTATTATGATGATTATGCCAAATCTGTTTTTTGTGGACAAAGCCCTCACTCAACTTCTGTTCTAATTCTTGTGTTGTAAATAGAACATAACACACACTGCAGAAAAAAGGATTTGGTTGATTTAAAAAGTGAGATGTTCTTCCAAACGTTCACATTAAAGGTCTTGTATTGCACAGAATGGATTTTTCTTAGCTTTTAGCCATGTTATAATGCTGTTACCTCATTAAACACATTAGGTTTTGTTTTATTCACACATGTTTGACTAATCCTGGATTATTATTATTAGTCTGTCTACTTCTTCAAATGTCAAAATGCTCTGTTCCACCTGGTGATGTCATGTAGTGGTAGTTTTTCAAGTTTACATGCTTTTTTCAGAACATGTTAGTTGTGATTTTGGTGACAGTAGTTTGATTTTAGGTGTTACAGAAAGATCCGACAACCCATGAGATGATTGTGCTCACACACATAAAAGCTTGTTAGCATTAATTGAGTTTTTCGATTAGTCACTTTCACCTTTTTGTTGAAAATCAAACTCTAAAACAGGACCATGAACACTCGTATCGATCACAGGCTCCTGCAAATTGACACTTAATCACTGTACAGCGATTTAAGGTTTTTTTTAAATGGCTACAGTTGCTTAACCTCTGAATTGTGTTGTCGTAGTAGATCATTTCCTGATCACAGATACGCACCTTGAACGCCCCGTCTCATTAAATCTGAAGAGTAGTTTAATAATGCGAACTCTCACACTCGCTCCCTGTCTGTGTGAACCGGCTCTTCAGGTCATTAGATAATATACGTGCACATCTGAGTAAATGCGCTGGACGACATTTGACCTTTGGCTGTTAAGTATTCAAAGTGTAACTGCTGGATGTCTTTGTGAATATTAAAATGGTGAGCTGATAGCGCGATTGGGATTTCACATTGTTCTGCTCTGATTATTGTGCAAAAGAAGATTTTCTTTTCATTTTCAAGTCCTGACACTGTGAACAAAAGATCACAGAGATACCTGGACTTGTGTTTTGTTTTATTCTCACATGTTTGACATATACACTCTGCATATTAAGTTCTCTCAAACAGAAAACACTCTGTTCCACCTTGTGATGTCATGTGGTAATACAGGAAGTGCTCCATCCACCTTCACTAGAGTCGGCCTTAATTTCAGCCCTGAAATTTCTGCTTTTCTGCTTAACAAAAACTAAAAAGTGGCAGTAAAAATGAAAACTACCACTACATGACATAACAGGGACTAGTAATAAATGGAAACTCAAACATGTGTGAATGAATCAAAACATTAGAACATCTTTATTTTTATTTTATTGTAATCGGATTTGCTTCTTCACAGATCTAACCTGTAACTTCACCTGATGGTCTGTTTGTGACTAGTCAACTATTTTATTTGTCATTTTTACTAATTGTTATTAAAAAGTCTTAATGCCCAGTAGAAATAATAATTGCTGAATAATCAAGTACCAAAATAATGGTTAGTTATGGTTCTAAATGTCATAGTGAAGAACATTCCAGGCAAAGCATTAACCTCT
Organism: Scartelaos histophorus; assembly: GCA_000787155.1. Lineage (NCBI taxonomy): Eukaryota > Metazoa > Chordata > Actinopteri > Gobiiformes > Gobiidae > Scartelaos > Scartelaos histophorus. Next base: position 11,511 of record KN505002.1, read on the forward strand.
CCACTGAGACAAGCTGGTGGCAGGCCCTCTACCAGAAAAGTGCATCTTTAAAATGATGAAATAATGTACCGTTTTTGAGATAAGATAACTCTTTACTGTCTCCTTCTCTCTCTCCAGCCTGACATGACCTGCTACAAAGAGGAAATCTTCGGTCCAGTTCTCGTCGTGTTGGAGGCCGAGACTTTGGACGACGCCATTTCTTTAATCAACGGCAATCCCTATGGCAACGGGACGGCTATATTCACCACCAACGGAGCTACAGCACGCAAATTCACTCACGAGGTGGATGTGGGCCAGGTAAGGGCACAGAGCTGGTAGTGCATAGTAACCTCCTTGCATGTGGTCCGTGCATTTTAAACGGAGCCTAGTGGCTTTTCAATCTGACTCTGTGTGAACTATCGAGTCTAATGATATCCAAATTGTTCATGGTTTATTTTTTTACTTGGACAAACTTCCACATCCACAAGGGAGCTTATTTGGACACAGTAGCTCACACATCACAACATAATATAAGAACTTACAATGGGAGCAAGGGAGCAAAAATATATACATGGTAAGAATAGAAAAATGAAGTAGCAAAAATAGTAAAATATTGGTGTCAAATAAGGCATAACTATACAAATGTATATGCAGAAGTAAAACTAAAATATAGAAATATAGTAATACAAATATATCCTACTTTTACAGATATATACTAGAGACTTGAAGAAACGTAAAGAAAAAGCAACTATATATTAAACACCCATATCAAACAATTTCTGATCTACGTTATAATGTGGTTTCCTCATGAAAAATATACCTGGAGTTGTTTTGTTTCATTCACACAAACCCTGCATATTTAGTTCTGCTCTACATTGTGATGTCGTATGGTAATACTGGAACTGTGTTTTTAAACTTCATACACAGCCAGAATAATTTGGTTAAATTCAGCCCCAGAATGGCGACTCTCTACTAAACTAAAGGTAAAAAGTAGCTGTTAACTTGAAAACTACAGTTTGATGACAGACTAATAATAAAGGATTAACATCTGTGAATGAAAACACAGCTCCAGGTTTGTTTTTGAGGAAGTAACAACATTATAACATGTTTTAAACCTCACAGGAGTTTGTGATTTATGACCTTTACCTCTGTGTTATTGAGTTGGGAATAGTTGTTTACATTGAGGCAAATTATTTTCCAGATTGGTGTAAACGTTCCCATCCCAGTGCCTCTGCCCATGTTTTCCTTCACCGGCTCCAGGGGCTCATTCAGAGGAGACACAAACTTCTATGGAAAACAGGTACAGCATAAAAAACTTGATGGTAATATGTTTTTATAATTATAACTTTTGGTAAATATTAATCTTAGCTTTACACCAGTTAAGTGGCAATTTGTGAAGAAAAGTTAAAAAGTAAAAGGAATGGAAATTACATTTTTTATTCACAGCTAAATTTATTAATTTCCTCTTGTTTGCAGGGCTTAGCATTTATTAAAACTTATTTCTGACACCAGAGTGTGCTGAATATTGATATTATCCCATTTAAAATGTATACTGTCTGGTTTTTAACTGTTAATTGCAATGGATACTGAACATTATTTCATACATAGCGATATTTATGTATTTTTTCCTCTCGTTATCAGGGCATCCAGTTTTACACTCAGATCAAAACTGTGACGTCGCAGTGGAAAGCTGAGGACGCCACGGTAACCAGCCCCGCCGTTACCATGCCGACGATGGGCCGCTAAATGGACTTGCGCACATCTTTATAAACGCCTTAAAGCGACCAATAATGTTACAGTGGACAATGAGGTTATTTCTGCCCAAAGCACAAAAATTTTACTTTTAGCACTTAATTCAAATGTCAAATGTTTTATTAATGATTACACATAGTGATTCAAATCAGATTCTAGTTGAGTTAAGTAAATTGTCAGTAGTAGTCTCTTTTTGAGATGCACAATCAGCTTGTAAAAGGCCAAGTGAGTCCCTAATTAAGCTTTTGATCAAATTACATTATGAAACGATGACTTGTTATTACATCACTGGGCTCTCATTTTTAATAAATGAATAAAAATAGACTAAAAGAAATTATGGAAAAAGGAACCATCATAACTCTATTACACATTATGTTAGTATCAGGGACAACCAATCAAAAATCAAGGACCGTGTCTCACTGAATGGCACAAGGACAGTATATGCAAGGCCTCCAGCAGGGACTGAACCACCTATACTCCAGTTACATTATTGGTGGCTTAATTCATGAAAAAAAAAAATGAAGAATTAGACACTGTTGTAGTGTTATGGGTGAGATTAGGACATGGTTTTTGTACAAATTCCAAATTATTTGAAATTACTTGAATTCATAATGTTCTTATCTTATTTGAGTAGTTTGCACTGCTTTAGTTTTATTTGGACTCTTTTTTTTTTTTTTTTTTTTTTTTAAACTTTTTACAGTACATACATACATACTATAATTCTTCAAGCCTTTTCCAAAAACAGTCCATTCCCATTCAAATCAAGATTAATATTGTGAATTCAAGTAATTTTAGATGATATTTTGGGGTGGTTAAGGGCTTATTGAATGTGTCTTTGTTGCTGTGAAATGTTCTAGATATTTCTGTATTTTCTTAGCTGACCAGGTAAACAGATTGTATTATAAAATGTGAGAGAACTATTGCATTTTAAACCTTGTCTTCCACCTGCCCATAGAGAGAGATGTGCTTTCCAGTTTGTCCATTTGTCAAGTTATAAGCCTCTGTTACTCGACAATGTAAAAATAAAAACACCACCATGTTTTATTGTGAAAACTCTTGTACACTGCAAAAATAAAATTCTATGACTAAAGCCAGAAACTTGATCTGAGAAGCTTTCACTTGTCAAGATGTGTTAAGAAATAGAACCTAGATTGCTAGTTTAAAGGAGCGATATGCAACTTTTTAGCTAGACTGTCTGCCACCTAATTGTCTCCATGGAGATGTTACTGCTTTGAATGGAATGTTCCACAGTATTCCGTAACATATATACATCTTACATGAAGTATTCATCAAGTAATTACAAGTGTTTTTATTTCTCAAAAATATGTTAAAAATATGCATTCTCATTGCCAGCACTGTCGCCTCTCCACAGATCTGACCTCTAACTTGGCCTTGTGATGTCGCTTGCTTCTTTTGAAATCGTTTAATGCTGTGTTTAGAAAATTCCAGGCAAGGCAAATATGTCTTCATGGAAACAAGCAAGCCCTCAAAAAGAAAAGTTACACAGTGCACCTTTAAAAATAAATATACAGTTTGAATTAATTAAAACAAGTCAGATTATCTTGATTTCAAGTGGGTAGTACTCACAATTATTTGAATAACTCTTGCATTATTGGAGTTTTTGGACTGTATATTTGTACTTCTATGTATGTAATATAATGTACAGTGTAACAATATTCTTGAGTAAAAGTCTCGGTTTCTCTTCCCACTGTGACTTTCTTAATTTTGATAATCAGTAAAACTCCGCTCATAATTATTATCTGGATTCATACTGGGTTCATACAAGTTACATCCTTTTATATTGTCTGATAATAGACTGTTATTAAACTATATTGTGCATGTCTCTGTTAAATAAATACACATTTGTACCGTGCAATTTATTATATATTTTTTATTCAACTTCATTCAAAAAATGTAATGCAATAATTAGCTGATCATCTAATGTGATCATCAGATGAAAAGTGCAAAGACTTGGTGCACTGTGTAACTTTTTCATTGGAGTCAGTCACTTCTTGTTTCTATGGATATCTCATTGCTATGCTTAAAATGTTCCACAGTGTGACAATAAACAGCTCTGTCTGACATGTATTAAGTTACAGGTGGTTTTATGGCACAAAAATACAAAAAAAAAGTCAAAGTCATTCTCACAGTGAGTGGGGCCGCTTCTACACAGATCTGACCAGTAACTTAGTCTGATTTGGTATCCATAAAAATAAAAAAGGTTTAATGTCATACTGTGACAAATTTCAGGCAAAGCAATGGTATCTCAATGGAGAAAAACAAGTGGCGAACCTTGCACTAGAAAAGTTACACAATGCACCTTTAATCAGTCCCTCTTAACACATAAATAGTCAAAAGTCTGGACCTCTAAATGATAAAAGAAACAAGCTAATCATTGACAGACAAATGACTGAATCTTGAGATTGATTTCAATTTAATGACACACAATTAAAAACATGTGAGCAAAAAATAACTCAACAAACAGTCCTTTTCAGTCTGTGCCAATTTTATTCACTAAACCTGTTTCATATTGCATGTGCAAGGTAATGTTGCCACAATACTAACATTTCAAACTCGATTTAAAACCAAAGAATAGACTCAGTATTCAATACCGATTCTGATACCACAATGATAATAGTATTTTCAACATTACATCATAGTACTTTTCTTTTATATTCCCATGTGTTTTATATATCTGTATAATCCCTCATTGGTCCAGGTAGGTTCCATAGTGTTCTTATGGGTGTATACTAGTCTATGTGCTCTTATACTTGTTCTGACACAGCTCAAGATCATTCTAAAGTTATTCAGAAAACGTTCATGTCTGACCTGCGAATGTGACCTTTTTAGTATAAATGCATGCTCAACTGAATATCTCGTTTCGATACTAGTTTATGAATCAATTGGTATCTGAATTCAGATACTCTTAATAACCAAAAGAGACTGCACACTAACTTTTCATGCGTCTTTATCATGTTTGTCTTCCATATGTGCAAGTAGACTACGTTTTTTTATAAATTTCTCATCACAAATTGAACAGCTGAAAGGTTTCTCTCCAGTGTGCAGTAACATGTGTTGTTTGAGATTACTACTGCGGACGAAAGCTCTACCACAGAACTCACAGCTGTATCTTCTGTCTTCATTATGTGCTCTCATATGCGCGCTGTAATTACTTGGGGAGGTAAATGATTTCTCACAGAATGAACAGCTGTAAGGTCTCTCTCCGCTGTGAATTCTCATATGAATTTTGAGATAACTCTTTTGAACAAAGCTTTTCTTACAAACTGGACAGCTGTTTTTAGGTTCATTGTGTACAGCCATGTGTCCTTTGAGCGTTGAGTCAGCTGCAAATGATTTATTGCAAACTGAACAGGTGAAAGGTTTCTCTCCGGTGTGAGTTCTAATGTGGTTGTCATAGTGATACCTTCTCATAAACCTCTTCTTACAAAACGGGCACTGATGTACCCAATCTGGAACATCATCATCATCATCTTCATTTTCTGATGAGTCTCCTTCGCTTTCGGACGCCTCCTCGTCTGATTCACTAGCCTCAGTTTCAGATTTATTTTTAGGAGATTGGCTTGAAGTTTGAGCACTATTTGTGTCTCTGATCTGGACTTGTTTTTTCTGGTTTCCATTAGCCTCTGTCTTCATCTGTGCATCTGAACAGCTGAATGGCTCTTTCCAGTTGTCATCATTGTCAGTGTCAGAGGACTGCCCCGTGTCTCCTTCAGTCTTTAGTTGTAAATGTGTCTCTGTGGTGGTGTCCTCCTCTTGTGTCTCGGTCTTTCTCGGTTGAAGCAGTGGGGGCTCTTCCGTCTTCACACAGACACTTGCCTGTGAGACGGGCAGCTGTTCGTCCTCTAGTTTGATGCTCTGCTCTTCTGGCTCCTCTTTAATCTGCGGGGTCTCTATGATTTCCTGCTTCAAACTATGGATCAGACCGGAGCCAGGACTCACCGGGAGGCACGGTTTCTCCTCATACTCCTCCTTTAGCGTTTGGCCTTTAAACATCTTCACAAAGCAATGTTTTTAGCTTTAGCTTCAGGCGAACACCGCACACGCACTGAAACCCGGAAACATGGCGTCTATCAACAACTCTGACGTAGTAGATGATAAAAGAATGGAACTGATTTTACATTTACATTCATTTTATTATTATTATTTTAGTTTGAACCAAACAACACACTTGAAGAATGACTTGGACCTTTTTGCTAGCTCATTGGGCTTATTGGGAGAAAAGAGGCTAGTTTTCTGATGTTGAATTTTAATTTATTCCTTTAAATTAAAGCTTTGAAATTGCCCCTTTTATATGCGAATGTGTGTTTATTCACTGTACACATGTGAACTGTGTACTTTTATAAGGTGCCGTTTTGTTTTGTCTGAAAATCATAGACTGTATATATATATTATTTATACTTATATATACTATATGCTTACATAATACAAAAACCGATATACTTTTTTATACAGTCTATACTAAAAATCTGCAATAAAAAAAAATATAATAATAATAATAATCAACAACGCTGACGTCATGACGCAACAGCTGCGGCACCGGCGACGCATTTTTTAACAGCATGGTTCAGTCCAATCCGTCTTCTAGTCCATTTTTAAAACTCCAAACTTCCCCGTACACGTGTCTACATAACATTTGACACGGGCCAGGTGTGCTTTAGTCATGTTCAAGCTATTAGGTGCGCTAAAATGTAAGTTAACGCTCGCTTTCAGTAGCAGCTAGCGTTAGCAGATGGAGCAAAGTAAGTGATCACCGGTTTCCTTATTGTTGATAACTTACTTTTCTCTCCAGGTTTTGCTTTGAACTTTCATATTCCTTTCAGATATTGGATTATTTGTCATATCCGCTGTATTTTGCTCAAGAGCTATTTGGCTATTCTGAAACCGTGAAGACAATGTTATATAAATAATATTTATATGGCTCATATTATTGGGGTGACCAGAATTTCAAAAATAAAAAACAGGGACACCCCTGGTTTGTGGTGGTTTGGAAGAATTACATGTGAACTAAGTGCGTAATTAAGGAAAATTGTTCCGCACTCGGCCCATTCATGACTAATATGTGTCAGTATAGTCACATTCCTTTTGTCTTTTGGTCATTTTTAAGCAGCTTTTCTGTATTTTACGAAAACAAATGCCAATGTATGCTTTCCTTTACTGATGACAAGTATCAGATTGGAAAAAATAGGGACACCTGGGACACTTCTTATGTAAAACTGGGACAAATCACTGGTCTTGGATAATTCTGCTATTTTCTGGTCTGTGTGATAATGTTTCCTCAACTACTGCCCTATCAACTGCTGCCCCTACTTGAGTCAGGGCAATTCATTCAATTTTAATCAAGATCAAGATTCAGTCACCTCTAAAATATAATGGTCTGGTGTTTTTCATCTTTACAGCAAGTCATCTGTCGATAAAAGGTTTGAAGCAGAGTTCAGTCTTTGGGGGAAGAAATTTGACTATTTCTTGTTAAATTTTGTTGTTAAATGTCCTTGATTAAAAGTCTGGAATGTTTATGTTCAGAAAGTCAATAATGAAAGCCATTTTTATTTGTTTTTAATGCGACAAAATCAAATAAAAGAATCAACCAATATGACAAAATATGAAAAAACACATTCTAATTATTTTTTGTTATCTCTTAGCCTTACTACATGCTGCATTTTTTGCAGTGTCTGCTGTTTACATAATTACAACGTCACGTGAACGCACCTGTACTTAATGTAATGACAGTTGTTGCTCCATCTCTTGCGCCTCCAGAGGTATGAAGATGGAGGCAGTCGCGGTGATGCTCCGGCTCCTGTGCTCTCTCCCTGGGCACAGTGAAGCTCAGGCTGGGTACTCTCTCCTGGATCTGACCCAAGGCATCAGTAGCCTCCTGCCCAGCCTCAGCAGACCGGCCAACCACAGCCGCATCCACTACGCCGTGATGTTTGACGCAGGGAGCACAGGGACGAGAATACATGTCTACACCTTTATACAGAGTGACACAGGTAAGACATATGTTTGTTACAAATGTTTGTTTCTTTAAAGATCCAGTATTTAACTTTCTGGAAGAAATTGAGAATTTAAACATGCTTTAGAACATTCTCCATTCTGATAGGTATGTTTTATTCCATTCTATGAAAGATTATAGCAAAAAATCAGAAAGTCAAGTTTGTGGAGATACAAGCTTGTTCAGAGTAAGGAAAAACATGCTGTTGTGTCGTTTTTTTTTTTTGTTTTTTTTTTTGCTTAAAAGTTGTATTCCATTAAGAATTACATTTATTATTCCATTGTGTTACATTTTGCTCTTTGTTAGTATATTGTAATATATGAAGTACAGTGTAATTTCCCTTGTGTAAAGTTTAATTTACAGTTTGACCCATGTTCCAAGTATTGTTATTTTGTTGTTTTTAGATAAGCTGCCTATTTTGGACAATGAAATGTTTCAGTCTATAAAGCCTGGTTTGTCTGCCTATATCAACTCTCCTGAAATGGTGAGTGTCATAAAAAAAGAAATATTAAGCATCACGTCACAAATACTTAATTCAAAATTAATATGGAGAATTTTGTAATTCCAGCCCATGTATATGCATATGGTATCACTTCTTTACTGTAAATGGTTTACACAGGCTGGACACACTGTAAGGATGCTGCTTAAAGTGGCCAAACGAACAGTGCCCCGTGTGGAGTGGAAGAGAACTCCTGTGGTGCTCAGAGCCACGGCAGGACTAAGACTTTTGCCCAAACAGAAAGCACACGTTCTTTTAGAACAGGTAAACTTGATTACACTCAGCACTACACTTCAAATAGGGTTCTCAAAATTTAACAACTTTTGAAGGGTTTATTCAGTAAGTATCCGAGTGAAAATAATGCACTGATCATTGATGAAGTATTTTGTCTCGCATGTAAGACTGACAAATTTTCATGATTTTTCAAAATCATATATATTTGTGGTAGCAATTGTGACCAAATTAAAGTGAATTAAAAGCTGTGATAAATCAATATGAGAAAATAACTCATATTTATATAAATATATTTACACAAATATAAATATATTTATTATAACTCATTACTTATCACCCATAGTGCTCGGTGAATTTGGATCTGAGTTCAATATTAGGAAGTTCGACCATATCATAGCAACCAAACAGCCAATCAGGAGCCAGGTCACTGTAGGAAACGGGTACCGTTGTGACCTCAGGG
>KN505002.1:24211-42216 GCA_000787155.1 Scartelaos histophorus
TTGAAAAAAAAAAAAAAAAAAAAAAAAAAATCTCATGACATCACAGGGTGGAACAGAGCATTTTGTGCTTTGGAGATGTAGACTGACTAATAATAAAGGGTTACTCAGGCATGTGTGAATGAAACTAAACACAACTCCAGGAGGAGGAGGTAACATTATAATATGGCTAAAGGCTAACAACAGTCAGTATTGTGTGATATGACTTTTTAATATTTAAGAGGAACTATTGCTTTTTCTAACTGTGACTTTTCCAATTCAGTTAGTTGAGAAAGTCTTTTGTAGCTTGGGGCCCTGGTCTGTCTACCCCATTGTGGTCGCTCTGACTGTGAGCAAAATCTGACACTTTCATTTAATTTGTTTGATAGTACCAGTAGAAACTCCCTTTTTTTATAGTGTAACGTTATATTAGAGTGACATTTTCAATTCAGATGATAATAATAATAATAGGTTTATCTTGACGTCTTGTTTATTCCTCCTGCAGTTACCTTGGAAACGGGCTGATGGCAGCGAGGCTGGCAGTGCTGGGAGCTCTGGGGGCAAAAGGTACTGAGTCGGCTTCATAAAAACTATAATACATAAAACTACAGGTATAGTAAGGTACACATTGTTTTCCCCAGTTGATTAAGAAATACATTAGAATGAATGAGGAGATGTGGCTCTCAGATGGGCACAGGAAACGGCAATATCAATGCTATGGTGTTTTTAAAGGGCCCATATTACTCTATTTTCTGATTTATGTTACAATGTTTCCTCACAAACTTGTGTGAATAAAACAAAGCACAACTACAGGTTTAATACACAAACTCTTCATATAGTTATTCTCTCAAACAGAAAATACTCTTCTCATCACCTTGTGATGTCATGACGTTATACAGGAAGTGCTCCACTGTGTTTGAACTTCATACTCCTTCACTAAAATCGTTTGGATGATTTCAGCCCTGGAATTATCTGCTGAACAAAAGGTAAAAGGTAGCCGTTTGGAGCTTGGAAACCTGGAAACTACTGCTTCATGACATCACAAGGTGGAACAGAGCATTTTGAGCTTTGGAAATGTAGATCACAAGGTGACAGGGCATTTTGAGCTTTGGAAATGTAGACAAACTAATAGCAAAGAGTTATTCATGTGAATGAAACAAAACATAACTCCCCGTATGTTTTTGAGGAGGAAACAACATTATAACATGTTTAAAACTCAAAAGAATCAATTTAGTGTAATATAGGACCTCTAAAAGCCAAATGAAATGTGATCGGAAACAAATCTTGATTGTCAAAATGTCTTGTAATCTGTGGCTTTAACTAGTTCAGACTTCAGTTCTGAATGTACGTTTGGCTTTAATGCAGTTTTCCAACCTTCAAAGTCAAATAATACATAAATAAATCCAATCTAGTCAAAACTATTTTAATGCAGTTTTCCAACCTTTGCACAGATTAAGGAAATAGTTGTGAAGCAAGTGCTAACAAAGTCAAATAATGCATAAATAAATCCAATCTAGTCAAAACTACTCAAATTAAGAATCTGAAGTCAAGTCTCATGATATGTTCTTCCAGGGCTGGAGTGGCAGCTTTTTAAAAGTTCCTGTTTGCCAAAGAAGTTCAGAGACGAGTGGAGCTTTGGTGGTCAGACGTATCAAGTGAGCGGAGATCCAGAAGGTAATGTCCAGGGACTTCAGTTTGAATATTAATCTTCACCTGAATCTTCACCTACTTTTTATTTTCTAAAGTGTTTGTGACAGGCCTAGACATGGTCTGGCTAAACTCTTCAAATATAGACTGGAATTGCCAGTCTACTGATCAAAAGTTATAGTTTGATACCAAATACCCAAAGAAAATAAGTCTTTTTTTAAAACTGTGAATAATATACAAATCCTTTTATTTAGTTTGACTTTTAACACTGGGTTATGTTCATTTTCCTCTTGGTTTCTGCATAGGCCTGTCCGGATACAAGCCCTGTTACCTGGAGGTGCAGAAGGTTGTGAAGAGGGTCATACACCAGCCCCATGAGCTCCAGGACTCCAGCCTCTTCTTCGCCTTCTCCTATTACTTTGACAGAGCAGTAGATGCAGGACTCATAGGTTAGTGCCTTCTCTGCAACAAAACTATGGTCTACCTGAGATAAAATGACTAATATGATTAGTTTAGGTTAGGGATACGTCTGGCTATTATCTGGTACAGCCACACATGAATTGATGTAATAAGACTATATTCTTGCATTAGTTGGCTCGAAAAGTCTCATGTTTCAACTTTTATTTATACAAAGCTGTTCTGTAATTACTTGAGGAATAATTAACAGCTACATAACACATTTGGATCTGTCTTAGTTTTGAAATAAATAAATAAATGCTGTTTTCACTCCAGCACTGGTATCTGGGTTCTGGCAGATAGTTAAAGTTATACTGAGTATTGAAATTGGTATCGGAACTGAAAAAGCTGCAGCTTAGATTTATTTTTTGTTATTGGTCAAGAATTATGGACTAGATTAAAGACCCTGCAGCTTTTTTTCTCATGAATTTGAACAAGATATGCCTTGCCCCAGTACAGAATGCAGAATATTGTATAAGTAACTCGTAAGCAGGTCAAGACATGTCTGCTTAATACTGTCTGGATCAAACTATAAAGTGCTTTATTGTCTGATAATCACAAAGCGCACGTAGGCATACTAGTTATTGTTAGCGTTACCATGATGACAAAACTCCCCTCTTCTGAAAATTCCTTTAGAAAGTCATCACAGTGACTAATTAGAATGCTTAAGGTAAGTGAAGAATAACATTAAACCACTGCAGTCTGTTTTAAAAGTAAAAATCCGGTACAATACAATGTTGGGAAAAGCCCAAGTCTTAAAAAGTCTAAGCAACAGTATACTGTGCTTGCATCTCTAATAATAAAGTTGAATCGATTTGAGAATTGATTTAAGCAAGTCAAAGCAAAATTTTGAATCCAAGCCATATTAAACAGTGCATTTTTACAGTGTACACCTTTTAATAATTGTCCCAGCAGACGCTAACGCTGCCAATGACTCACGGCTGTTATGTGTGGATTTGATGAGCTATAGGTGTTTTACAGAACCGTCTGTCACAGTAAAGGCTTAAAGGTCGACTATGCTAATATTAGAGCGCTCTGTTGTAATGACGCCGTGTAGTGGTATTTAAATGACCTGCTTTTCTAATGCTGTTGCAGATGGAGACCAAGGAGGAAAACTGGAGGTTAGAGATTTCAAGAGAAGAGCAAAAGAGAGTGAGTTTGAATGTCTTTTTTTCTCATCCCATCCAATATAAGTAACTCTGAGATACTGTGGCACGAGAGCTTGTCCCACCCCTAATGAATAAATAAAATGCCTAAATAAAGAATTACATTTACTCCATTTTAGTCATGATGTGAACTTGGCTTGGTCCTGATCTAGTCCAGGTAGTTTCAGTTTAGTCTGATCCTACGCGCCCCCTCTGTCATTTTAAGCCATGTGAGCAGGTGTACTTTTTGCAGTGCTCTCGGGCTGTACTCGCGGGGCAGAGTTTATTCAGTCCAGTCCTATTGAGATGCAGGAAGTGTTTCAAACAGGAGGCAGCAGTCAATCTTCCACTGGAACAACACTGAGCTGAATGCAAACTCAAACTCACCGCTAAAGGAATATATAATGAGTTAAAACAAGTTGAAGTTGAATTTTTATCTGTTTGAGCAGTTTAGATTACTCAAGACTAGATCAGTCTCTCTTGGGAAAACTACTCAAGTGAGAGTAACTGTCTGACTTGGCGTATCATCTGATTTCAAGTTGAAGTTATTTGAAGGACAAAACATTAAATAATGCCCCAAATCTATCTTCACACAATAAACTTAACAAACAAGAAACAATATTGGTTTAACTATGTCTAAAATCTACAATTTTATTTAAAAAAGTTACTCAGCTGAGTGTTAACCTAGACTTGGACAAACTTTATTGACCCTTAAGGTAAACAATTGTACCTTTTGCACATTGGAGTTGTGGTTTGTTTCATTCACCCAAGTTTAACACACAACACTCTGTTCCACCTTGTGATGTCATGTGATTATACAAGAAGTGCTCCACTGTGTTTTTAAACTCCATAGAACTTCAGTAGAGATTGGCAATTCCTGGGCTAAAACAGTCCACATGTGTGACATAGTGAACAAAAGCTAAAAGGGTAACTGCTGACTTAAACCACTACATAACATCACAAGGGGGAACAGTGCATTTTGAGTTTTGAAGATGTAGATATAATAAAAGGGTTATGCAAACATGTTTGAATGAAACAAAACGGTTATGTTTTTGAAGCAACGGCATTCTAACGTGGCCTAAAGCTCATGAGTCCATTTTGCATAATATAGGACCCTTTAACAATAATGTCACAATTATTTAAATGTCTGACTGAGAACAATGGTTCTTAATGGCCTCTTTTCTGTCTGCAGTCTGTAATAAGATGACCTCGTTCCCTACGACTGGTCCTTTCCTCTGTATGGACCTAACCTACATCACCGCTCTGCTCAAAGACGGCTTCGGCTTCAAGGAGACCACAGTACTGCAGGTGAGGTCTCTGCACACTTAAAGCTGCACTGTGGAACTTTTCTGGTGGAGGGTCCGTCTCCTGCTTGTCTCCATGGAGATGTGCTTAGAATGTTCCACAATATGGCCATAAACTTATGAATTCCTATGGAGACCAATTACAGGTCTGAGGAGAGATGCCTCAGTAAGAATGGGTGTTTTGGGTTTTTAAAAGATATTTGAGCAACAAAGAACACCTGTAGTTCAAAAAACAGAAGACAGATTTGTTTCTTGCCATACTTGTAACTTGTAAACCGAGGCATTAACCTCACCATGGAAACAGCTTGTCGACCCTGTGCACTGTGTAACTTGACTACCATCTGCTATTCATTTAAAGCTTTTTTTTTTAAGATTTTGAAATGTACTATGTTCTTTTCTGATGGAGGGTGGCCCCCTGTTCGCCTCCAAGGTGATATTACTGCTTTGAATGTTCCCTGGTATGGCATTAACCCTGACAAACTATCCATTCAATTAGAGGTGGTTGCTGTATTGCAAAAAAAATAAATACATCTGAGCATGGTGGCCACTCAAGACGCCTGCTGTTTCCATGGAGATAAGAGTTCAGTCAGAATAGGCGATATGTTGCAACATAAAACATTAATGCCATACTGTGGGAAATTTCAAGTAGGCAAAAACTATCTATAAATCTCCAATACAAGACACTACATCATTTAGTATGTTATATTTTTATTTCAATAAATACAAAAGGCATTTAAGTGATTTGGTGTCTGTGGCCACAGTTGACCAAGAAAGTGAGAAATGTGGAGGCGAGCTGGGCTTTGGGTGCCATTTTGGATCATCTCCACAACACGAAGAAGATCCACTGACGAAAAGAGACCCTCCCAAACCCTGAAACCTGTGTCCGAGGCTCAACAGTGAACAGAGTCAAGTAATGTACACTTAAATACAAACATGGGGAAGGCAATAATGACTACTTATGTGGTTCTCCATCTGTGGTACATGGATTTCTCTGTAGTTCATTTCATTTATTTAGAATTTTTATTTTATGCATATTTTTTCCTCCTTTGGGTTAGCCCTTGTTCAGAACTATTTTTATCAGTGCAATTTTATATCTGATTTAGCTCTACTTGGTATAATTTAAACGGGCCATGTACATTTTTTGGTGAAGGGTCTGCACCCTGTGTCTTTCCTTTGAGATTTTATTGCCTATATTGCCTGGAATAAATACAGTAGTCATTATGGCTTCTACATCTATATTGAAGTTTATCTGATAAAGAAAATCCAGGTCAGATCTGTGGAGAGGCGAATGCTTATTTTTGAAGGTTTGCTTTACCAATAAAACACTGCCTAGATGAATAAATAAATGCAAGATATAAGTTTGACATCATACAGTGGAATATCAGGTCAAGCAATAATATCTCCGTGGAGACTTTTTGGTGGCAGACAGTTCACCAAAAAAGTTACCTCGTGCAACTTTAGATCTGGAGGTACTTGAGGCAAGAGGTCAAATTGGTACTTGGTGTGAAATGTTACAAAATTCTCTTTAAGTCTTGATAAGTGAACATTAGTAAGATGCTGGTTTTTTGCAGTTCATTAGGAATGTGCTGCTAAAATGTCCCTGTAAATGGCTTTGTAAAAGTTCAGTTATCAAACTGAACATGGAGTCAGGAATTAACCATAAAATGACCATGAAACATCACTATAGATTTGATGTCACTTCCGGGTCTGGCTAGAACTTTCCGTTGATGTCAAGCTTTGTTTTTGTTCCTTTGTCCCTTTCTAAAGTGTATTTAAGTATTGTTAAAATTGGTGGTTAAACATAATGTAATAATAATAATGTAGTAATAATCTATCATAACTAAGAATCAGTGTGTATAGATTCACTAATTGCCGGTCGTTAACTTAGCCTTAGCTTCTTATCTAAACCTCCCACATTTTCTGTTGGTCATAACCATAGATCCATGCTTATGATCACGTTAGCTCTCAATGACAGCAATTTCTTTAACACAAAATGTGTTATTTCAAAAAAGAGAAATCAAACATTTTCATTTTCATCTGTTGGACCCGGAAGTGACATAAAACTCTTAACAACTCTATGTGCGTATTTGGAAGATCGTGCTGTAAGATTATGCCAAACTGTGTTTTTTTATTTTTTTTAACTGTTCTTATTCTTTACAATTTTTTGTCCTTTTTTAAAAGCTATCATTGCAAAATTCCCTTGCTAAGACTATGAATCATCCACCTCTAATAATAATGTAATGTTATTTATTCTCACCAGACACTTTGTTACATTATATTTTTGTCATTTTTATAACTGTATTCTGTGGTTTTTCTGGTGCTGTACTCTGGTCTATTACTTTTTAACTGAAAATCGCACATGGCAAAAATGAAAATCTACATTGGTTAATATGAATTCACAAAACAATACATATTTTGGTAGTTTGGACCACTTCAAATGTTCTGTTTTTCATGTTTTAACTGTGTGCAGTGGTCCAAAGTTTTTCCTCACAAACCTTATGTATTCTGAGCCTAAATATTCACCACAGAGAGTTTATAAGCACTTTTCACAACTCTCAGAGCAGAGTCACAGTAATGCTAGGCCTGTCATGATAACACATTTTGAAGCACTGTATAGACTGGATTATAACAGATGTACTGCGATAAATGGTAACTCAAACTACCTTATTTCATAAACTCAAAAACAAAGCAAGATGATCCCAATAAAGCCCTTTTTAAATAGTCTATCATTAAAAGCCTGAGCTGCAACAAATAAATGGCAGAATCAACCAATAATTAGTCATAGAAGTTACTTATTGTACTCTACAGCTACAATCTTACAACAAAAATAACAAAAAGCTCCCCCACTTTTGCAAAGACACACGATTAATATTGAACCCCAAGATATATTGTTTCAGCTATCATACTGAATGATAAATCAATATGGTCATTATCATGACAGGCCTAGGTATTGCTAAACAGGAAATGTGCTGTTATCAGAGATTACAACACTTTATAATTAGATGCAGATGTGACGCAGCAGACTTGTGTAAGCAGCTCTGGGGGTCAGAATATCTGTAGTGGTGCAAGACAAATTTTTCTCAATACATGTGAAGAAATCTACTGAATCTAATGAACTGGTAATTTTAACCTCTGTACATTTTCATTTTTTGCCATAACAAGTTTCTTAAAAGGTGCACTGTGTAACTTTTCTGGTGGAGGGTCCACTATCTGATGTCTACATGAAAATGTTATTGCTTTGTCTAAAATGTTCCACAGTATAGATTAAACCTATCGATCACAAGGGAGACCAGCAGGTTACAGCACTAGGCTACGTTACAGTTCACATCTGTGGAGAGTTGCCCCCTATTCACAAAGGAATCACTGTATTTGTGAGCAATAGAAACATCTGTGATGGATGTGTTTAATGTCATACCATGGAACATTCCAGAAAAAGCAAACAGCAGATATAGGACCTCCACCAGAAAAGTTGCACAGTGCACCTTTAATGATGACAAGATGGCCGACATGGCACATAATTCAGTCTTACCTCTTCTGTTACAACGATGAAGCACAAAACGATGCATGGTTCTTATATTTATAGAGACTTTTAACCCGTGTTGGATTTCTTTGGAAGGAAATGGCTATTTGTAAAAACTATTTGTACTTGACAAAATAAAAGCATTATTATTGTACTACTAATTACATGTATCTACACTTGTGCAGTATGAGTTTTTGTTACTTTTTTTTTTTAAGCTAAAGTAGCGTGACCACGTCTTCTCCATACGAATGTCCATCTGTCGTCATGGAAACAAGGTCGTGAGGCTGAGAGAGGACGACCACGGAGTCTGATGAACCTTGAGGAAAGAACAAAACATAAGTGACATTTTTAGAGGTGGAGAGAGGGAGCAAAACTGTCCACAACTTAGAGTACTGTTAATTTAAAATGTTAATCAAGAGCCTAATCACTCAACTTGTGTATTAATCGAGTAGTCAAAGAAATGAAAAGTAAAACTTATTTATTCCACATCAGTAAGGATTGGAGGAATAAGACAATTTAAATATTTATTTAAAGGGACATTATGTAACATTCCGGAGGCAACACTTCACCTGCATGACTCCATGGAAATGGAGACAGACATTTTATGTCATAGTGTGGAATATTTTAGCAAAGGGACATTTCCATGGAAACAAGCAGGCCATAAAATCTAGTATTTTCAAAAAACAGACCATAAACATTAGAAAAACAATCATATCTGAACAAGTGCTGCAAGTAACACAAATGTTCAAATGATTTGATACTGTCAACAATGTTTGTGCCCAGGAATTGCCAAACTCTACTGAACAAAAGGTAAAAGGAGCAGTTAACTTGGAAACTACCACTTGATGACAAACAGAAACTACCACAGTTCTGAGCTTTGGAGATGCAGACAGACTCCAGGTATGTTTTGATGAGGTTACAGCATTTTAACACAGCTAAAAGATCACAAGAATCGAGTATGTGTAATATAGGATTTAAAAAGTAAGCATACTTGAAAATATCAGCTAACATTGAAGTTTGTTGCACAGTGGAGGTGGATCATCCTTTGTCCACTAAAGCCAAAGTGTCCTTAAGCTACCCTCTTTTGTAGAATATTATAAATTTCCCTCACAGTTCATGTTCTTGTCTTTAAATCGCTGATAACTCAAATATATTCTACAGCCCAGTGGAGGGTTGTATAGCTTTATGACCTATAATAAAAAATAAGTGGTGACAATTCTGCTGAGAAGATGTTCAAGGATTCAAACATCAGGCGGACAAATGTTAAGAATAATGGACATTTTATGGCACATTATTTGAAAACGACACAAACGTTCACATCTTTTCAAAATGTCAACATGAAGGCTTTGTCAATTGCAGCATTCTCAGAGAGTGTGATGCCAACTGTAGGCACTGCTCTGTCTGAGGCTTTGTTAGAGGTTATTTGAACATAATCAGACCAGAAAGCACCTTCTTGTTAAGAGCTGCTTTAACAATATACATGTACTGGGGTAAAACGAACGCTACTTTATTGCATGAAAAAAACAGATCTAGCCCTTTTTAATTCAAAGTAAAGTTCTAGCGTACCTGGAGCCCTGAGCATGGCGTGGTGAAGGTTCATTGGTTCCACAGCCGTCGTCATGGAGACCATTGCCTCTGTGTTTTCACCATCAACCTCCAGTAAACTGCTCTGTGTAAGCGCCTCACCTGGAAAAAACACAAGATTTAAGTTTCATATGAAGAATTTGCGTGTTAAAGTCGTGTTATAATATTGTCAAAAACATTCCTGGAGTTGATTTGTTTCATTCGCACATGTCTGAGTATTATTAGTCTGTCTACATCTTCTCAGCTCAGAATGTTCTGTTCCACCTTGTGATGTTATGAAGCAGCGGTTTTCAAGTTCAACAAGTTTCAACAGCTATCACTTTCACCTTGTGTTCAGAAGAAATGAGCAATTCCAGGCCTGAAATTATACAAAAGATTCTAATGACGTTGCATGGAGTTTAAAAACATGGTGGTACCACCTGACATCAGAAAACTGAGTATTTTGAGCTCTGAGAGAAGAACTCATTGTAAATATGCTAAATGTGTGAATGAAACTAAACAACTCCAGGTTTTTTATGAGGAAACAAAGAATAAGGGAGGCTCGAGTATTGCTGAACTTGAGCTGTGAATTTACAAAACCCAAAGTAGAATGTGGGAGATTTTACCAAGGCTGATCAGACATTTCTGTGATGAGTTTGCACGTTTTTCTCTGTCAGGGTGGGTTACTAAGTTCTCTTGGAAATAGCAAAAAAGGACCTTGAAAAACATGCACTGACTGTGGAATTACCTCTCCACAGATCAGACCTGTAACTCTGTGCCAACTGCTTGTCTCCCTGGTGATAATATTAATGCCATACTTTGGTCAGGAGTAGCAGCAATCATCTATAAAATGTTGACATATTAGACGAAGCTTTGCACTGTTTGAATTCTTTATACTCAGTCATTTGTTTAAAGCCAGTGTGGGCCCGTTCAGAGCATATTTAAGACACTTTCACACACTTTAATTTAATATGACTCCTCACTGTGCCCCAAAGAATAAAAAATTTGACTGCTAAACTTTTAAGTACAGAAAACCATTAATAATTCACGGCCTGTCTTTAAATGTTACTGAAGCTAAGCGTATTTCTATGCACATTTTTAATAACGTGAACAGCTGGAAGTCATATTTTCAGTGCATTATAACGGAATAACAGCCCACAGCTACAAAAGGGCTTCTGAAACAGAGGCTCAGGGCCAAAGAGTGGATCACGTAGACTGGATTTTGATATGAGCTAAATAAAAGTGCAGTTATTCATACTTTGCAATATTCCCTAGGGGTGTGATGCTAACTGAAGGCACTACTCTGTAGTTTTTAGTACCGGTAGTTTGTTTTGTAACACAATCTGACCATAAAGAGCTGATTTAGTGGGAACTACAAGAGGTGAGATACACGTAACAGTTTTTCAGTTAGTCTCGCCTTTTTGGACCATGAATGCTCGTATTCAAAGTAATAGCATCTTCATGGGGACAAAGAGTTGGTAAATTTCCATAGCAGAAAAGGTTAGTTTAGTGTGAAATAGACCTGTGTCTCGTGGTTCGTGGCTGACGCTCTCTTCTCCGTGGCGTTTCCTCATGTGAACATTTCTGCTTCCAGACTGGGAGAAGGTCTTCCCACAGATCCCACACAGATGAGGCTTCTCCCCTGATGGATAATAACAAACGCTTAGACAAATCTATACTGAACTGAACAGCTGCGTGGTCTGTCCTCTCACCTGAATGAACCAGCATGTGTTTGCGGAGACTTGAATACTCAGCAAAGGAGCGCCCACAGCCGTCTGCCTCGCACAGAAAAGGCTTCTCTCCTGAAACACACAAACACATCAGAAAATGACTTTGTGTAATTCGTCTAGATTTTAAAGTTTAGGTCACCTGACCTATAATATGAAATGAAAGCCCAGCTGCAAAACTAGACAAAAATAAAAGCATTTTTTTCTTAGGAACTGTCTAGTAAAATATGGTGTTTTCAAAAGACAGACAAAACTGAAAAACTTAATCATATCTGAAGGAGTGGAGAAAGAAATATAATGTTCCGAGTACTATCCAACTCTGGGGAAGAGTAACCAAAACTTACCATGACATTGTAAAATGCATTACTTATGTAGGGGTAACAGAGGTGATAGGGGTAGAGGTGATAAACAATTATACTGAAACTAACTTGCCCCTAAAACAATCACCCTAAAGTAGAATTATCCCCAAAAAAGTGAAAAGCAAAAGAAAAAAAAAAAGCCAAAAAAACAAAATTGTATCAAAAATCATCAAAAGACTTCAGAGGTGCTTTAATACTTGAGTAGATTTTTTTCAGGTGATATTTTTATTTTACTTGAGTATTTTTTTGCTTTGGTATCTGTACTTTTACTTAACAAAATTGAGTACTTCATCCATCACTGGTGGATACATATTAAAATACAATAAATACTAACCCTTAAAAAACGACTGCTCCATCTAATTTATTGAACGATAAGTTGATATGGTAAATCTTGTGACAGACCTGTGTGGATGCGTTTGTGGTTCTTCAGGTTCCCCGCGGTGGTGAACTTCTTGCCACAGTTTTTCTCTTTGCAGATGAAGGGCTTGTCTCCATTATGAGTCCTCATGTGAACCTGGAGCCTCTGAAGAACATAGAAGCTCTTCCCACAGCCCTCAGCCCCACACCGGAACATACGATCATTCCTACAAAAGTCAAAAATAAAATGAATCTGAAAGTAAGACTGCAAGACCTTATTTGACACCAGTCTCCTGCTATTTTTGAGACTGATTTAGATTTTTTTACTACCATTTATATTTCTTATCTTTGTTATTATATTATATTGTGGTGTCTCCATACACCTTCACTAGAATCATTTGGATAATTTCAGGCTTGGAGTTGCCAATCTCTACTGAACTAAAAGGTAAAAGTAAACTAAGAATAAATGGCTACTCAAACATGTGTGAGTGAAAACAACTCCTGGTATGCTTTTGATGCTGTAATAACACTATAACATGGTTTAAAACTCACAAGGGTCAATGTTGCATAATGTGTGACCTTTAAATCAAACATTTTCAGATTTTCATAATAAAAACACTACCAGGAAACCTTCAGCCACCACATTTTAACCTTCTATACAAATAAAATGTTGTGTTTTTTTTTTTTTTAAATCTACGTACCATAGAAATATTCCCTAACTAGTTGTATACTAAAATAATAATTTCTTGTAGCCTTATCTGAAAGCAGTTATTTTATCTTTTTTCATTTGTAAGGTTTATTTGTGGTGGGAAAATAGTAGAAATGGGACCAAAATGTGTGATTGCAGCAAAGAAAATAAAATTATCTGTGTCTCTGTGGGTTCTTATCGTGAGTAAAAGCTGATAACAATGTCCTTTAGCCCCCAACATTTGGCATTCACACAGTAGAGAGATTTTATTATAACATTATCTCTTTTCAATAGGGAATAGAGAAAACTTTGTTAAAAGTAGAATGGATGGAATCATTTGCCTGAAACTAATAGTCCTACAAATAAATAAATCATTTGACAGCCATGTTGTTTCCTCATCACAAACATACTTAGAGTTGTGTTTTGTTTCATTCATTCACACATTTAATACACAAACTCATAATTAAGATGAGTTCCTCTCTCAAACAGAAAACACTGTGTTCCACTTTGTGATGTCATGTGCTAATACAGGAAGTGCTGTGTGTTTTTAAACTCCACACACCTTCACTAGACTCATATGGATCATTTCAGACCTGGAATTGTCACTCTCCACTGAACAAAAGGTAAAAGGTATCTGCTAACCTGAAACCTACTACTACATGACATCACAAGGTGGAAGGGAGATAAAGACAGACTAATAAAGGATGAGTCGAACATGTGCAAATTAAACAAAACACAACTCCAGGTCTGTTTTGATGAGGTAACAACATTATAACATGGCTTAAAACTCACAAGAGGCAATTTTGTGTAATATAGGACCTTTAAGGGTTCTAAATGCGATACTTTATGCAGTATATTACTATGATACGTATGTGAAGCTTCAGCATGCGCATTAAAAACAAAGAGATGGTAACTAAAATAGTGAATGTGAAGTCTTGTACCTGTGTGTTTTGAGATGGTATTTGAGATGAGCTGGCCACGTGAAGGTCCTACAGCAGCCTTCGAAGGAGCAGTGAAGAACAGACTTTGGGACCGAGCGAGAAGATCGAGGAGACACGCACCTCCTCCTGTCTGCAGTGTCTGAGGTTAAACTGTGCGTCAGGTCGCCTAGGAAACGGAAAGACAAAAAAAAAAAGTTATCCATTCAAAGAACAATATTGATACTTTGCAGTGACATCATGCTGTTTACGTACGTGAAAGTTACTAACTGAAAAACTATTGTGTGAGACAGCTTTCCTCTTGAAGCTCAAGCTAAATCAGATCTTTCTGGTCAGATCATGTTAAAATAAAGCACAGAATATAGTCTAATAAACCACCAGACAGGGTGGAGACTTCAAGTAGCATCACAGCCCACCCCATAGATAACATAATGATAATAAAAGCACTTTTTAAAGATAACAATGTGATTTTCAAACATTCTGTTATATTCCGACGTGGCCTTATATCTGTGTAATCCCTCAGTGGTCCAGGTAGGTTCCATAGTGGCCCATGGGTGTATATTAGTCTATTTGCTCTTATACTTGTTCTGATATAGCTCAAGCTCGTTCTAAAGCTATTCAGGAAAGGTTCATTTTTGTCCAAGCAACTTTTTAGTATCAATACCTGTTCAAATGTTCATATTTTACAGTGCAAGCTCTAAACCATGCAGCTGTTTAGTCCCTGTTCTGTAGAAAAGCTAATCCCACAGAACACAGGCCTGATCTGAATGCAATCACTGCCTTTTTAACACAGTCCGACTCCCTGCACAGAGAAGCCTTTAGCCGCTCCAGTTAGCGTTAGCATCGCAGCAGAAACACATGAATAACTGGAGCCCCACTGCTAAAGGAAGCCAGGCTAATCTAATGCATCCATGTGGGAGAGCAGCCATTAGCCCCCAGAACAGAGAGGGACTGAAACCTGTTACAACTGCTGCAGGACTGTCACTAGAACAACTGTAAAAACATTATCTACATGGAATTAAATGGGTAAAAGTTGCACAATGTCATGTTTGGTTAAGACCCTTTTCAAAGTAGGAATACATAGATTAAAATTTTTGTTGTCTTTCTCCGGGATCTTTAATATTTGAGAGAACACTGAAATATGAACTGACAAAATAATAAAAGAATCATATCCATTTCAGAACGTGTTTGTAGAGAACCAACGTAATAACAGCCTTTGATGTTAATGACTGCATCAAATCAATTTTTAATTTTAAATCAATTCCAATATAATGTGCACCCCCATTTTCAAGATACTGTACCTACCTGTAATGCTAGATAGACAAGTTTAATGCCATATGGAATAACATCTCCATGGAGACAAGCATGTGATCGACTTCCCCACCAGAAAAGTTACTCAGTACACCTTTAATTTAGGAAGTAAATAGTAGAAAAATGTTGAATTCCATTTTTTTCCCTGTATTGTGATTATGATTAGATGAGCAATTTATGTTTTAATAACAAGACTCAGCATTTTAAACACATCCAGAAGAATTAACAAAAAGAATGAAATATTAACTGACATACTAACTAATACAAGAATCACATTCAGAACATTTCTGTACAGATCTAACCTACAGTAAGAGCAGTTTTTATGCAGAACAAGTCAAGATATATTTTGTCATTTGCGTAGGAGCTGATGGTACTTAAAAACATGAACTGTTCTCAATCAGATCCACACAGTAAGGGGCATTAAAAATCTCCGTGTAATATAGTTCACTTTTCCCACAAAATTTGAGCTGTAATTTGACACAGGAGGGAGCAGAGATCAGAGATGTAGCCAGCGGACGCTATGACAGTGAACCGTGTAATCTGGGAGGAGACATGTGGAGCTGCTTAAAACTGAGAGTGAAGATTCGGTCAGAGTCGTGCTGTGTGTTGTTAGATTGGTGGATAAAGGGACTTCTGCTTCATAAGGACAGGGAATGTGCTATATAGTAAAAACAGTAAGGCAGGGCCGTTAATAGAATGCAAAATTCACATTTCAGAACATGTTTGTAGACATTTCAACTACAGGGTTAGCAGTTTTTATACAAAGTAAGTTAAGATATGTTTTGGCATTTGTGGCAGAACTAATGGTACTTAAAAATATGAATAGCTTGGTAGATATAGGGACATCTGCTTTATAAGGACAGGGAATGAGCCATGGTAAAACAGTAGGGCAGAGCTGTTAATATAATTTGGAGATTATGGGGAGAGAATTTTTGAGATCGAGACACAAAGACACAGTAAGGGACAACTGGGGGCTTTTCATATTATGCATATTATGCACATTATAATGTCCATGTTATAATGTAGTTTCCTGATCACAAACATACCTGGAGTTTTGTTTTGTTCATTCATAACAAAGAAAACCTGCATAATTAAGTTGCACTCTTCTCTCAAACAGAAAACACTCTGTTCCACCTTGTGATGTCATGTGGTAAAATATAGCTGTTAACTTGAAAACTACTACTTCATGACATCACAATGTGATGTCATTTGAGCTTTGGAGATGTATACAGACCTATAATAAAGGATAATTCAAACATGTGTAAAGGAACCAAAACATAACTCCAGGTATATTTTTGATGAGGTAACAACATTAGTTGCGTGTGGTTTGGAGATAATTCCGAATTTGCAAAAAAGAAATAACAGTGTCCTTGAGTTAAATTTCACATATTAACAACCTGTATGGCAAACTCCAGAGAAAGGCCCAAACTGATCCAGGAATTGAACTCAAAACCTCCTTGTTTTCGGGTAGAATTGGTAACTGCTAAGGCACCAAGACAAATATTGAATTCCTACCTTTTTGATCTTTTTGTTGAGATTTCCTATTTAGTCCAAATCTATAATTAAGTTGGTGACAGGAGCCTTCAAGTCTCTGGGGCCTTCATTAGTTACAGAATTTGTAAACACGGCGCAAAAATGTCGAGAGGAGCAGATGCGATTTCATTATAATCTACAGTAGCTCTGGATTTCAGCTCTAAGCCTGACAGACCCATCACAACAATATTTGAGACAAGATTCTATTAGATTTGAAGATTAAAAGTTAGTGAAGACTTCTTGAGAGACCTTATTTTACCTTTACTAGACTTTAGTGCCTATATCTGTGCATTGAAATTTAAGGTTTTTTGGCATTAGAGACATACAAGAATACAAAATGGTGCAAAGTATCAATAACATTCAATTTGAAAATCAGGCTGTGTATTACCGTTGGTCACTGTGGTTATAGCCCGGGCCTCCTGATTGGCTCTGGCGTCTCGTGCGATCTGAGCGCGTGTGGCAGCAATGAGGCTGTCGTGGGCGAGCTCCTGAACACGCAGATACCAGGGCGCTCCATCCACCCCATAGTCCCCTGAAGAAACCCCATCCTCCTCATCCTCATCTGGGCCATCGGCAAAGATCAGAGACTCAGAGGAGGCTGGAGCAGAGAGGGAGAGAAGTTAACAAGCCCAGTAAAATCTGATATGCAATGTTTAGATCTACTATCTGTGCCATGCTTCCAGTTATTGCTGAATTTCAGATAATGTTACAACATTCTACAGGCCAATCATATTTAACAATCATATTGTTTTTGTTATATAGTTATAATCTAAGACACACATTAATCATTGTGCTATGATTTAAACATTTACCGTATTTTTCAGACTATAAGGCGAATCTAAAATCATTACATTTTCTCAAAAATCAACAGTGGCCTTATAATCCAGTGGCCTTATGTATGACCTTTGGTTGTGTTTTTATGTTTTATGTTGTACACATTACGGCTAATAACGTATTACTCCGCGAGTCAGGAGGAGTAATATGTTCGACATATACGGCTACTGTACGGAGCCGTAGAAGGGACGTGGTGAATATAAAAATAATAAGTGTGGGAAAGAATTATAAGACGTGTGCACAAGATATTAATACGTTCGCACGAGTTATAACCTGTGCGCACGAGTTATAACCCGTGAGCATGAGTTATAACCCGTGAGCATGAGTTATAACCCGTGCGCATGGGTAACTGTGTTACTACAACTGAGAGTTATTGTAAATTACCTGAATAAAGTTCGATTTGTCAGATACGCATTTTGTTTCGTTTAATGCGCCTTATAATCTGATGCGCCTTATGTGTGGACAATGACAGCAATTGACGTATTATTTGATACTGCGCCTTATAATCCGGTGCGTTTTATAGCCCGAAAAATACGGTAAATATTGAGCGATTTAAGATTACTCAAACATCCACAAACACTTAACAACTTAGAGAGTAAATGGCGAGGGAACACAACTAAAACATGGTTAAAAACTCTAAAAAGTCA
>KN505003.1:0-18357 GCA_000787155.1 Scartelaos histophorus
TTTTTTTTTTTTTAATTGAAATGAAATGTAAATGTAATGTAGTTCTGAATAAAAATGTTAGTCTTCATTTTGTGATCATCCTTCTATTGTAGTGTTGCGTGCCATATGTTGTATAATCATTATTTAGTCACTGAAATCTGGAAACTGGAATTTTTACATTTTGGAAGTGAAAAAGTTAAACAGTAAAGTCTGATCAAAGTCCAAACATTTTTATTAAGTTTAGTTTTCATAGCATTAGAGCTTCTTACTGTTACATGCATATGTGTTCAGAGTATACCCTATAGTATAATGTATACACTGAACACATAGTTGTAGTAATACGTTTGTAACATGCTTGCAGGAGAATTGGGTGATGTAGGGGCAGGTAAATGTTACGGAGATAAAGTCTGTGATCTAAGCCTCGGCCTCAAACATCTTCTTTCTTCCATCCATGCCAGACTTGTCTTCTATGTTTTTACGCCAGTCACCAACGTCACGCAGCTCCTTATCCTGAAAGGTTGTGAACGTGGATTCACATTACATACTTTTCTTATATATATTTTTCTTATACATATGCCATTGGTCATTATATGCAATTGGATTTAAGATTTTTGTCCAAATAAACAATATACGTTGATTACATTGAAATCTATAAAAACAACTTATGATATTGCCACGAACACACAAAACTGCAAAAAATAAAATGAAATCAAAAATAAAGAAATAAAAATCTTAAATAACAGGTACAGGTGAAACTCAGTGAATGTTTTATTTATACAATTCTTACCTCATCTTTGACTTCCTTCTTGACCTGTTTGAGGTTGGCCCTTAGATCTAGGTTGACTGTGTGTTTGGAGCCCAGCAGAGCTTTGAGCATGGCGTCAGCGGACATACGCACTTTCCTCAAAACTGGCTTCTTAAATTTGCCCATCAGATCCTGGACTTTGATCTTCAGGTCGTCGATCTAAAAAGAAATACAAGTTAACATACTTTAATATGTTATTTAATATTATACACAAAGTGAACATATATATACAGAACAGTTTGGTACCTCTTTGTTGGACTTGTTAACCTTCATCTCCAGGTCATATCTCTCCTCATCAATCACATCAATTTTGCGGTGGATTTCTTTGCACATTTCCTGAAATGAGAAAATGTATTGTGAGGAGAGGTGCAGAATGCTGAATACAGTTAGGATGACTTTCACCTGTAGCTGTTTTTCTTGGTGCACCCTAGGCTATGGAGCTAAACAATCCAGCTCACCTGTTGGGCTGCAGAAGAATCTCTAACATTTGAATTTTGTAAAAAGATTATGGGAAAAATTACTGGAAATTTGCTTCAAAAACTTGGAATGAGCTTTGATGTGACTGAGACTGTTCTATATCTATATGGAAAGAGTATATAATGTACTGTAACACCAAGTTCTAATGAAATAATAATATATAATTTTATTTTTTAGTGGTTGCTGGTTGTAGCTGCCTGTTGTTGGGGAGGTGTGGTATGTTCTTGCTATCCTGGCTCCAACCCAGTGGTCCTCAAATACCAGCCACGATCCACCCTGCCACGGGAGCCATCCACAGCCAAAGGTATGTAATATTAAGCATGTAATAAATGCCAGCGCATGGCCAGGACACTCTCCTTTAAAGCTGTATCAAAAAGACATAAACATTTATCCAGCCGTAAAAACAAAAGCGCACCATTTCAGGGCTCATACACGGTGCAGGGGAATGTGGGACAGGTAGAGTATCTGTGGTTTGGCTTGTATTAAGTGATATGCAAACATCTCATTCACAAATCGGACCTTGGCCCAAACTAAACCATTTTAAGTCCAGTGTTAGGGAAGACTTATTTTTCATCCAGCAGCTTATTGTTCATTGACATTGATTGAAAAGAGAATGCACAGAACACCATTGCACAGTACATGAGTTAAAGCAAATACAAAGACAGTAGATTGTTTTCTTTAAGGTTCATGAAGCAACCATATTGTTATGAAAGTAAAATGCATCCAAAATGCTTTTATTTATTTATTTTCATATCCCTTTTTCATTTTCAAAGTGGAAGTATCAAAAAGTTAAACTAAAGCATATTGGTACTTATTAGCTTGTATTAGAGCACTGATGAAGCTACCTGGCTGGTGTCAAAAAAGCTTCTAAAAATTTTGTAAGTCCAGCAGCTTTTTTATTCCTGGATTTCAAAGTTTGCATCAGTTAAAGAAGTGTATCCACATAGTTTGCATGTTTACTGAGTTTTTCCACACTAATCAGCTATAGTTAGCCTGCCAGACTCATATTCTATACCCTTCCCATGTCTCATGGGATTCACTCAAGCCAAACTCAAGTGATTCAAGCCAAACTCAAACAAAGCTGTGCAATCAGGTTTGTTAGCTTTCATATTTTTCAGTGCCATGTAGGAATCGGATTAGCTAATTCATTTTTAAATAATAATACAATTTTGTATAATAATAATAATTTTCTAGTATCCTTTGTCATCTGCTGTGTTTATTTTTATCCATGATTTTTATAGCTGCTATTTTAAGTACTTTTGACCATTCATAAAGATTTACTATTTTATTTTTAATTGTTTACTCCCATGACAACGATGTATGTATTTTTATTAATAGTTTGAAAAGTGTCTAGGACTAGAATGTAATAAATATTTAAAAACATTTTACAAAATCTACTAGTTATTTGATCATTAATAATAATAGTACTTTTTAATGATTAAATCTTAAATCACAGTTGTAATAATTTTTATCCATCTGCTCATTGTATAGTTGAGTGTTTGTTACATGGGTTCATACTTGTAGCTCTTGCATACTCCGGGGCAAGGACACAGGGGGGCAGTTTTCATCCATGTATCGCTCCCTCTCCTCCTCCCGCTCTCTCTCCTCCTCCTCCAGCAGGCCTTTGGCAATGGACAGCATCAAACTCTGCCAGGGGAATCACGTAGTAACTCAAACCATCTAGTTTATTTCCATGTACTGGACCAGTCTAAACATACTAATAACAAGACCTACCTTTAAGTGATGCTTCCGACTTGAGGACATCTTTTTTCTTTTTCACCAAAATGAATTTATAAATATAAAATTTACTCATATTGACAAACAATTTAACAATATCCACACATGTACTTTATAAAAAAAATAAATACATAAATAAACGTGCAGTAATGCAATATAAGGACATAAACAAGTTTGGTTTACTCACTCTGACATCTTGGCAGTTTGTTTCACTTCCCAGCCTATAAAACAAACAGTTACATAAAATCACTAAAGCATTTTCTGCTATTTTCTTCCAAATATATATGCTTTATTAACCATGTATTTCCCTGACAGGGACAAACTTAACATGCCAAAGCAACCAGACCACATATTCAAAAAAGAACCAGAAGCAACAAAAACAATTTTAGGAAAAACCTCCTTATCTTTTCTTATGTAATTACAACACTATTTCATTTTTACAGTGCAGAGAAGAACCCTGCACAGTGTTCTACTTGCATATCGTGAATTTAATTAGGACATCAATGATGTTTCAGCACTAGGCCTTCATCAAGCAAATTCTTTTATTTTTACAGTGCACAATTCAATACATTCCTGTGAAGCGTCTATCCCTGTGGAATATTGGGTGCAAAGGGTCACAGCAGTCTAAGGATGAACTGGACAAGAATACATCTGCCTCATCTTTTTCCAATATTAAAAGCACTTTGATGTAACTCAAAACCAATCCAAGCATCATCAAGTCCGCCTTAAGGAAAAAGCCCTGTCTATATTGGGCTACATAAGGGGGGTCCAGTTGTCCCACTGGGGAATCATTGTAATGAGCGGTCTGTCTTCTGGGAGATTATCCCGAACACTTGATAGCTCCTCTGTTAGCCCAAACATCTTAGACATGGCACGGATGTAAGGACTAAAATTAGAGAGTCTTGAACAATCTAACAAAACAAAAACTTAACAACAGTGCATTTCCTTATGTTTAAAAAGAAACAGCAAAACATTTATAAAATAAAATTAAAATCTGCTTTTACACATATGCATAATAAACATCAGAACAGCACGCATTGCCATATTTAGGAATCAGTTAATGTACTGAGCAATTATATTGCAGATAATGCCACAAAATGCACAGTAAACACATATGGAAATACATACTAATTATGCCAATGTTTTGGGAATTTCCACACACAAACCATAAAGCCAACTTATTAGAACATACCGATTATTGGTGTGTTTTTATTGTTATTGGTATGTTACAATCGTTATTGGAAAAACACATAAGCTCCATAAGGCATAATGCATTAGATTGGTAATATTTTTAAGAACAAACAACTAAATTAAATTTCATATTCTATATCCCCATATACACTTTATAGTCACTTAAAGGTGACTGGGTAGGTTTTCTGCTCGTGTCTATGGAAATGCTATCGTTTACTTTTCACGTTTCACACAGTTACATTAAATGTATCTATCTAGCATTTTTTTCTTTGGGGTTGTTCTATTATGCTATACTTAAAAAAAAAACACACACATAAATTTTTACTGTGAGTGGGGCAAACTCTGCACAGATCTGACCTGTAACTTATTGTGTCTTACTGTGGAAAATTTCAGACAAAGCAATAAAATCCTCAAGGAGCCAAGCAAATGATAAGGACCCTTCTTCTGGAAAGTTGTACATGCACTTTTAAATAATAACAACTACTTAAAGTATGGATCCAGTTGTAACCTTGCTGTTACTATTCAACCTGCAATGCTAAGAAATGTAGAACACTATCAAAATTCTTACACGGATTCCAATGAGCCATCAAGTCAGTGACAGTAAATCACTCCAAACTAACTGTGCTGACACTGTGGTAAACCCTGGGACTATCATCTTACAACTTAACACAATAGCGCGTCCCATTCCAACAAGCTTCATTCAAACACTTCTCTGTTCACTTCAGAAATCATCGATTAAACCAAATCATTGCCAGAAACAATAAAAATACAAAAATGACCTGGATAAATAGTTATATATTGTATGTGGATTCTTTTTCAATTATAATATGTTACATTAAAAAAACCTACCATTAAAATGACTTGCCAATTTATTCTATATATTGTATGAGTCCTACCTTAACCGTTGGAAACCAAGACTGGATTTGGGAAGGCCTTTTCTTTGCCCAGATTACTTTGTATATATGGCATTCCCCAAAGGCAAAGGGAACCCCATCATTCTCTTTATGGATGTTCAATTTCTCCAGACCAATCAGCAGTGCGGCAGCTGAAATCTTAGATCTGAACCCCACACATCCACTCCCCAATCTCCTCCCTACGTGTCTATTATAAAACTCAAAACCCAAGAGTATTATTAATTGTGCAAATCATAGCCCAAAATGGAAGTACAATTAGAACATTTAATTAATAGACAGTTTGAACAGATCCAGAAATGTCACTTATTATCTCTCTGTAATTGTTGTAGCATGTAAACTGTACCAAATGGATCAAAGAGGTTTTCTAGTGAGTAAGACGCAGCAGAAGTGTTGTGATGAAAGTCAAAGGGGAAGC
The DNA here is from genome assembly GCA_000787155.1 of Scartelaos histophorus. NCBI lineage: Eukaryota > Metazoa > Chordata > Actinopteri > Gobiiformes > Gobiidae > Scartelaos > Scartelaos histophorus. Next base: position 5,519 of record KN505003.1, read on the forward strand.
AGGTGGAAGGGATGAGTGGGTTTTCTAAACAGTCATTTAAGAAGCTATAGGCAGGCTATTAAGAAGCTGCTAACAGGAGATGGCCAAGTGGGAACATGATACAAAATGAAGGACTGTCAAACATACCATGGTCATTTATGTTGAATTTCAAAGTTATTTTACACTTAGATTAGGTACGTTTACTCCAGAAGCACCTTAGCACAGTGCAAAATGTAATTACAAAGACTTGGTTAACCTCTTCATCTGTTTTTTCCCACACTTAGGTTGTCTGGGATGTCACAATATAAATCCTAATGTTTTCAGTTATTGGAAGAGACGACACAAGTAATGACACCATAATCATGATATTGTGACCTGCGTAATCAAGATAACAGATGAACAGGATAAACTTAGGACACCCTAGTTATAAATAAGTAAATGTGAAAAAAAATGCCCCACTAAAGACATCCTTAAAAGGGGTCTAAATTCATATTCACATTCAAATACATTGAAATTTCATGTTTCACAAAGCAATGCTTCTGCTGCCACTTTGATGCTCTGTAGGGTTTCAAATCTACAATATGGCAGTTTTCTCATGAAAATTCAAGCCCATTCATTTCATTTCTTTATTGGTGAACAGTACAAATATATCCGATTTAAGAAATATGCTAAATACATTGCTTCACAGACCTCAACATCATATTCACTGAGAACATTCGGGACCACTGAGAAATCACCTGAGAACAATTTAGAAAACCATTGAGTCCTATGGTGATAGGTGGAGGTATTCTTTACAAAAACATTTACAATGTAAAATCAAACATATAATACTACAATTACTACTGCAGTGCCTCGTATAAGTATTGAACACATGTTGAATATCGTCACCAATCGTTACTATACACGCACTGCTAGAACTATATTACAACCAGGATCACTTTGCACAATTTTCATGGTTCGAGTTTTTTGCTCCAAAAAAATTAACATCATAACGAACATTTTACATTATACCATTAAAAATCAGAGTTTCCATATACAAAGTGTGCAATTGTCACCATACGGTCACAAAACGACTCCAAACAAGGCACCATACTTTTAGCATCAACTCCTACATCAAGACTTACTGTGCTCCTAAGGAATATTTCAGATCAATACAATGTCTTACAAAATATAGACTTTTATTAAAGGCTGCCCATAAGAAAATACACATCATCAGGATGCCATTTCACTGTTCTAGTATATATCAAGTAAACAATACCAAAATTCTGTAATTACTGTTCATGTGCAGATGTTTCATGTAAACCATTTTATGTATTATCGAACCTTGACTTAATATAGTTTAGCCATTAATTAAATTCTCGATCTTATGAATTTCTGCATAAAATTGTTGCCTCTGCCATCTATCTTTTCTTCTTTATTCTTAACTATTTTCAATTTTAAGTCTTATATATTCATCAATAGTTCGGGTGAAAACAACCTCTCTTACTTTAATGAGATCAAGTAGAACATCTTTAAACAACTTTTAACAACAAATTTGAACTCTGGCCAGCCACTGTTGGTCATGTACTCGATAAAAAGATGAATTGCAGTGGTGATTCATTGTGTCAGGAACGGGTGACAGGATACGGAGGAAAGTGGAGGAAATAGCTTGCATGTGGATAATTGTACATATAGTGCAAAGTCATCTCTTGCAGCACTGATCCTGAATTGCCGTTCAGTGGCATAGACACCTGACAATACTGACAATCCAGAGATGCACAACCAACTTCACTGCATACATACATTAAAATCACGAGTCCCACCAAATTAATTAAACTTTTAAAAAGTGGGCTACGAACTTCCTCATGGAGGACACAATCTGATCATTACACTGTCTCTTGAGTAAGAAAAAAATAAAACAAAACATAACAGACAAAAAAATAGATTAAAAATATGTCCATGTGCAATAGGTCATCAAAATATAAGCAGATCATCCATGTCCAGTCGGAACAGATTTGAGTTATCTGTGCTCTACTTAACAGCAGAGCAGATGCCGCAGCCATTTCAAACTTCAGCCAAGACATCAAATTGTTTAAAAATACAAAATAAGAATGTACTTGCACATATTTCACCAGGCAGTAACCACACAAAAATATAAATTTTCAAGTAGATTATGCATTCAACCTAAAACAATGTTTCACCTAAGTATATTAAAAATCCCTTCTGATTAAAGTGAAGCATGCAGACATGACTGGTGCATTTGGTGCATGATATGGTAGGTTTAAAATGAATATAGATCCATGTATCCACAACATTGCCAGACAAAAAAATAGTAATAAATCTGAGAAAACGATTTTGTAGTAGTGGCTTTCAAAGTTTCCACTTCCATTTCGTTACTGAAAAATCTTACCTGCATCAGCACCAAATAGTCTATTCTTAGGGACTATTAAACAAAAGTAATTATGTAAATAGATTCTCCAGTCGTATCTGAATGACATCAATTATCTCTTACAAACTGCACTAATGTATATCATTATTAATCGGCATGGCACTGATCTGAAGCATGACTATATGAATTCTACAGCCAGCACTTTCACATCTGTACACCACAGGGCTGTATACAAGTCTGTTTTCCCATTCACATTTACAGGTACAAGGAAAAAACGTCAAGTTTTACGACCACTTAACTGATGTGGGACACATATATGCAGCTGGACCATGTGTGTTATTGTCCATGTTATTTTACAGTCATGTCCATGCCACTTTGCGGGAAATGGCCTGTTTGAAGCATTCGGGATCCACATTGCCTCCTGGTCTCAATGCTTTTTCCAAGCTGACCAACACATTCTGATGGCACTCCCTGATGTTCACCGGATACTTGGCTCTTAGTAGTTCATAGGCAGCAATAAGCCTCATGTTTTGCTTCACCATTAGGTATTGAATAATGCAGGTGGGTGCGAGAGAAAACCCATCCCGACAGTGAACAAGAACCCTCTTCTTCTTTTCTGTGGAGGCGTTGATGCATTCGTTGATATCCTCAAAGCAGCGCTGTTTTAAGGCGGGACCATCCCCCAGAGCGTCCGGTACATCACCGATGTCCACCTTAAGCCGGGACCAGCTGTGGCGTGCCCCCCGAGAACATGTGCAAGGGATAAGATTGAGATTTGGGCCAGATTCACCTGACATGTTACTCATGTCTATTATACTGTCAATGTTGTTGCGGCACAAAGTACGGCCATTGTAAGCAGCGTTTAGATTCCCGACAAAGATATAGTCCGTTACTTTAGAGATGACTGGTTCGGAGTACTGGAAGTGTTCAGAGGGTTTAGGATCAGGGACATCTGGTCCCCTGGCTCCAGCAGGACCTGTAGCGGCTCTACGACTGTAGTTTCGCAGTTTTTTGGAACCGGAGCGAGATGGAGGGTTGGATTCAGACTCAGAGCTGCTGTTCCAGGGTGGAGAGAAGAGGGAGAAGCGGCTGGAGGACTTGTTTTTGTTGAGGAACTCTACTGGACTAGACAGGGCTGAGCTGGAGGTGGTGGAGGCTGAGGCGCAGAAGAGAGAGGCACGCTCCAGAGAGCCTGTGCTGCTGGCTGCCCCTGCACTGTGAGCCTGCTCCATCTAAAACACACAAAGAAGTGGGCATCAGACTCATTTAAGAGCATTCCAGTAACTGTCAATAACAACAACAGATACAAATAACAATAAAAACACTTCAGCTATCACAACAATTACTAATCTTCTATTAAACAACAGTTTTCCAAAGTGATCATCACATTTGCTACAAGCGAATTACTCTTTGATTTTTGTAAATGTAAATCTAATCTTCCTACTACAAAGTACACAGTACTTATTTACCTTACCTGGAACAGACATGGATGCTGTCCTGTTCCCATGATCTCCCTGACTAGTATGAAGTCTCTGACAGACACAGGCTTGCTAACTAAATCTTTATTTTGATATATCCAGTTCCATAACTCAGTTTACCTGGGCTTTGAGGTTGTTCTTCCATTCTTGGGTCTCCAGTGCCTTAAATCTCCCACTGCTGTCGGAGGAAACGGACACACAGAGGGGCCGGTGCAGCCTGGGGGGCAGCTGTGGGGTGAGGGCCACCGGCACGGGCCGCACATCAATCTGGTCGTGTCTGTTCATCATCAAATTAGGACAGGAGCCTGAGAGGGGCGAGACATTTTAAAAATGTTAATTATTAATTACGTCTGTGGTCTAAACATAATACATAAAATTTCCCTTCGATGAGTTGCATACCTGCACATTCAGAGCGGGTGATGGATTGTATTTGAAGTGTATTTTGGGTTTTAAACAGGCTTTTCACTACACCTACAAAAACATGGAAAACAGTTAGTATTAGATGTGGGAAAAGCATGCACTGAACATTATTATGTGAAAATAGCACGAGCTTACCAAGCCGCCCATTCTGCTTTTGTAGGACCTTTTTATCCAGGAGTTTTTGAGCACTGTGCTTGTTCCACTCTTCTTCAGTCCCCATGGCTCGCCTCCTACTGACAGGGGTAGAAAAGGTTGTCTTAGGCGACCCCCCATCTTTGCCAATTCGGGAAACACTTCACCTCCATGGGATGCACATCTTGCAGGCTCCGCGCATGGACCCTTGCGTCTGCATTTATGTTAGCCGCTACAGGCTAACAAAGCTTGTTCTTTTGTCAGCTCACGGTTTTTAAGTCATACTGTCATACTGGTACAAACTGGTAGAAAATTACTTTTGAAATAAACCTGTGGCGTTTACGTAAAATGGCCACAATTAGATCGTCTCCTTTTGGTAAAATGCTAAAGGATAGCCATAGTAGTATTAGCGAGCTGCCCACTGCATGTTGGCAATACTGGCCAGGGGAAGCTGGAGTTGTTGCTCATTCACGCCGAAAGTAAGTCAGCTGCAAGACATCAAGACCCAATGCCAGCGACAATCACTTAAAATGTGATAATTTATGCGGTGCTCGATGCTGGCAGGCTCCCAAACAGCTCCGCCAGCCGAGCATCTCCTCCACCGTGAGCACAACCACCTGTGCGCAACTGCGGCTTTGCTCCTCCACTGTTTTTCCCTGCGCACAGCCTCGTAGGAAATAAACCAGTTCAGCGTGCCGATATATTATTGTTTCTTGTATCGTAACTATATTATTTTGGGCTCATCGCCACTTACTAACACGAACATTATATATAATATGATAATATATATTTTTTTAAATATGGAATACTGTTTCGCCTTTGAGTCCTGACTTGGGGAAGCAGTATTAAAAACAATTTCCCTAAGTGTAGAAGTTTTCATTCAGTTAACAACATGGGCATAATATGATCATATTATAGTCCCATGATTAAGAGCACTGATCATAATTCTACATCGACCAGCTTGTGTTAACCAACATTTTAACCACACAGTAGCAAGGAATGCTTTTTTCTGAAAAAAATCACATTTTGCCATATGGAAGCAAAACAAATACAGTAAATGTTTCAATTCATAACATCAAATTAAAAATAAAAGGTCATTTCAGCTATGTAAATACAGGTCAGAGCATTTTGGCATCATAATAATTTTATGTTATCTTATTATTTATCTTTAGTTTAGGAGCAAGACCACACCTGACCTTTGTCTTGAGTGTTGTAATCATATTTTACTCCCTGCTTCCTGTCTCCATATTCTTATTTACAGGTGAAAACCATGAGCACAAATGGAGGCTGTGAGTTTTATAATATCACAAGCATAATAAACATGTTTCATTAAAAAGAAAAATCAATCAACTCTCTAGAGCTCACTTCTGTGTCTAAAAGCCAAACACTACAAGTGTAGCCTAGCATAGTAAGGTTTAAAATTGATGTTACTTGCAGGTATTCCTATGATTCCTATTATTGATCATTACTGATATAAATTAAATAGCATATATTTTGTGCACATCATTAGCACTCACACAATTGCCATATCTTTGCAATGATTTTCTTAAACTCTGTCTTACTTGTTTGCAGATGCTAGTCGTCCAGCTGTCTTCAGTGTATATCAGATATCAGGAGCTATGCGTGAGAACAATCAACAGTCATCTGTAGGCTGATCTGATGAGGATCTTGAGCTCTGCTTTGGTAATTGGAGGATGGCCGGGTATCTCTCCTGGTTCCCTGGTAACCCACGAACCCGCTGATGTCACAGCTCTCCATAATCAAGTGAGTGGATCCAGCTATTATTGCCTTTGTCAATACAAGGCAGGGATATTCACACCATAAAAGAGAGCTTAGAAAAGCCTGTCTGACCCTCCTATAAGTTCAAATATATACCAGGAGGTTGCATCAGAAAGGGCGTTTGAGGTACAAAATTTGTATATTGCAGTGCGTCTAAAAGTATTATATTATGCTAGTGTGAGTCCCAGATAATAGAGATAATAAGAGATATAAAAACATGAACTTCAAATATCTGTAAATCCAGTTATATCAAGACAGGAAAATCCACACTTGAAGATCTTTTACCTTTTGTTGTACCAAGTCTGTAAAAGCTAAAATGAAAAGTTATAATGTACTAACTGAAGTTTATGTGTTTCTTTTCGTATATGGTTAAATCATAAAACATAGGTTTAAAATGATCTGCTGTGGGTATAAGTATGGTATTTGCAAAGAGCTGCTAATACATTTGCATATCAATAGACTCCTTCAGCTGTGAGACTCGTCAGCATTGCGTTCACTTGGAGCTCCTCTCACCTGCTGCCTTCTTAAGTATGTCTGTGAAAATGACGGCAGTGTCTAGGATCAGACCACTGGGCAATGATTTGATTACATTTTTTAGCAGTAGTAAAAAGCCATCTGAATGGACTGCATTATTATAAATTCATAGTATTTTATTTATTTATTCAAGTATTTATGCTCTTACTGAACAGTAACTGAGACAATTACTATTTGATAACAGAGAGTGATTTTGTCTTGAATTTGCATGAATATTCAAATAAGGATCACCCATAGCCTTCAATCTCAGCAGAACCTGTAGGTAACACTGAATTATATAGTACTTTTTATTTTACTCAAGTCAAAACAATTTATATAGTACTTTTGCTCTTTGTTGCTGTATTTTCTTTTACTTCAGATTGCAACGCACAATAAGGACCTCAAGTTTGCAATTTTTGTGCATTTGTGATTTTACTATTATGTCTATGCATTGACTAACAAGCCTGTAGCATTGTTTACTTCCTGGTTTGTGGTTGTGGGCCCTGGGACTTCCTGATGAATCTTTGGTCTCTGAGGTCCTGAACCAGCAGCTGAGACTCCTGCTGAGCTCAGCTTAATTAGACCTAATTTAATTTTCTTTACTTTTTTGAAATAGAAGACAATAGAAGAAATTTTGTCATATGGTGGAAATAAACTCCAAAGGAAGTTAGAAAGATAAGTGACCGTTACCCAGGAGAAGACGGATGCATTCAATAACAAATACTTTTCTTCTTCACATGCAATGGTCAAGATTATTGGTACTTTAGCTTCTACTTTGTCTCAGTTAAAGCTCATTTAATTATAACTTTTAGTCCTTATTTTAGCCTTACGATAGTTACTAAGATAGATAGAAGGTGATGCAAAAAGTTTGTAAATCAGACAATGTGGAATTTAATATACAAGTGTGAAAATAACCATTGTTCTAAAGTGCTTATACAGAAATTATTTGCTTATTTGATTTTGATACATTAGTCAGAATACTATGGAAACGGCACTGTGTAACTTTTCTTTTTGTTTGCGTGGAATACATCTACATTCTTATTTATCCAATTACGTGTTTTTTAATGCTCAGAAAACCTTGCTTCTCTGTGACAGTTAACAACATATTGCTCAACATTCAGGGCAAAGTAATATAATCTCCATAGAGACAGAAAAGTTACATAGTGCACCTTTTAAATGATTTAGTCCCTGTGAAGCTCGTATGATCAGCGTTCTCCATTAAAGGGTATTTTTCCTGACATGGGCAGCTTCCTCTTTAGTTTGAGGGTGGAGTTGACCTGTTGGGTCGATTGCAGAGTGTGCCACTGAGCGACTGGGCGCCTTGGGTTGGAAAACATGTCGGCCCAGTGCCTCAGCTGGTTCCCTGACGCATCACAGCCCAAGTAGATCTTCCCAATGGCATCATTACGGCTCACAGTATCGTAATCCCACACAGCAATCACCAGGTTTACCCTCTGGGAATGAAAATAGGGAGATGCAGAAACAATAGGAATTAAGTTTGTGTATAGTTGTGATTACTGTAACATGAAGACCTGAAAAAATCCTGAAAAAAAACGCAAATTGCTGAAATTGCGAATAGATTTGCAATATTGTTTATCATTGCCTTCTATACAAAAAAAATATAATAATTCCAACTTGTGGAATTTGGAAATTGCACTTGTTTAAACAGTATTTTCATTTTTGCAATTATTACTGATTGTACTGTGGAATTTAATTATTATCATGTAAATTGACAACTAAATATTACACATTTTTAAAGAAATGTATCAATTCAAACTTTATATTTTATTCTCTCTTGCTTCTGCTTGTCTAAATTTATAGCTTACATTTTACATATACATTCAGTTGTTATTTTTGATTCTAAAATGTATACTTGACTGAGACGCTATTTATTAGATCAAACTTTACTTGGATCTGTTCGAAGGTCACAGTGAAAGTAAAGGACTCGTTGTAATATGGAGCCAGAGTATTTTTCTTGACAGTTGTCTTCCTCTTCTTCCATTTCCTCTTGTCCAAGGTTAGCTGCACTTTCACGTACGGATCTGCAAACACAAAATGTGGCTTTGGCTACATGTGCATGGTTAAATACAATTTTCCCCTGTACCAATTATAATACATGTAATATTTCTATGGTCCACTAGATGTCAGTCTATAATTCTATGTGGAACACTGTCAGCCTTGCATACAGGATGCAAGCAATCCATCTATCCACTTTTACTTTAATATTCATTGAAGAAAAACATCCACAATCCACAAACAAAATGAGAATTCCAAGAGAGATTTTTTGTGTGTGTTGTGAATAACCTGAGCTCCCTCCAATGTCCATAGGTTTGAGGTTTTTAGCTTCGAGGATGACCACAGTCAGTTTGTTTGCTGTTGGGACGTATCGCAGAGAGAAGCAAATTTCTCCCAAATTCTCCTCCTGAAACAAATATGTTTGCAAATGAGATTATTATACTTTCAATAATAGGAATACAATATAGTGATTCTCAAACTTTCATATGAAGCCAGGGAGCAATTTTCCTGCTAAACTCTTTAAATTCCTAATTTAGGTCTGATTTGCCCATGGTAAGGTCTATTATTTTAGAATTTGACTAATCCTGGTTTTGAATGAGTTACTCCACTTTAAAGCATAGATATTAATACATTATGCAATGTATTTATATTGATTCATGGGTCTTTGAGTAATCTGGTATTGTCCTGCATTTTAGTGCATTTACACAAAGGGTTAAAAACACTCATAACCATATTTCAACAATAAAACTACTTAAACAAAAATCACCTTGCTCCATAGTGAAATTCCCCTTACAGTGATATTATAGTTCAAAACCAAGTATATGGAGAAAGCGTAATATGTATTTATTTTTTTTGGTTTAAAGGCAAGTTCATTTAGGAAAAAATTGGAACGTGCTGTGTATGTATTTGGATTCTGTCATATGTCTATTGAGTGATTCCTTAGAGTGGCTTTGTGGGTGTCTTATAAACCTCAGATTTGGAAGGTTCACTGAGGTCCTGCCATTCCTCAATGACGTGGTTCCAGTCAAAGTTCTCCAGCTGCAGCCTGACCTCTCCAATGAGGTTGTGTTTGGAGAATCGGTTAAAATCATACACCTGCATCACCACTGTAGATTTCATCAGGGAAGCTTTAGTTATCTGTAGGAACAGCACAATATGAGCAATAGGGGAGGTGCTTATGATCAAAATCAAAATCTGTGCTCAGCTGGAAAAAATACTTCTAAATGTTACTGAAGTAGACAGATGTTTTGTTTCAGATGACTTGCTGGAGTATATATTTAGGACAGTCCTTAACAACTAAACAACTAAATCAAATAATAGTGCATTTTTCAATTTTATTAAACTGGCCTTATCCTCTTCTTGAACTGCCACCTCCACGTGGTGGAGGGGTCAGGTCAAGGGGGACGTGTCAGACTAAGCCCCTTATGAAGAAAACCACGCAGAGGCCAATTACGGGTAGGCGCATGACGGCGTGCGTCTGGTGACCAGACCTCCCCCACAGGGTTTGGCCAGGCATAGCTTGAACAAGCGACATGGGGCCGTCCTCCCTTGGACCCACCACCCGCGGAACCATAATGGGCCGGTGCAGAGAGATCTGGGCAGCGGTCGAAGGCGGGGGCCTCGACGACTGGATCTCCGGACATGGTGACTAGCTCTGGGGACATGAAATGTCACCGTGCTGGGGGGAAAGGAGCCTGAGCTTGTGCGGGAGGTTGAGCGTTACCTTCTAGATATAGTCGGCCTCACCTCCACGCACAGCATGGGCTCTGGGACCCAACTCCTTGAGAAGGGCTGGACTCTCTATTTCTCTGGAGTTGTTCCGGGGAGCGGCGGACTGATGTGGGCCTGCTCATAGCCCCACAGCTCAGCCTCCCGTTCACCAGGGTCGTGTCCCTGCGCCTCCGGGTCGGGGGCAGGTCTCTACAGGCCCAACGGCAGTGCAGAGTACCCGGCCTTCTTGGAGTCCCTGGGAGGTGTACTAGATAGTGCACCAACCGGGGACTCCGTTGTTCTACTGGGAGACTTCAACGCCCATGTGGGCAATGACAGTGACACCTGGAGAGGGGTGATTGGGAGGAACGGCCTCCCTGATCTGAACCCGAGCGGTGTTCTGTTATAGGACGTCTGTGCTCGTCACAGTTTGTCTATAACGAACACCATGTTCGAGCACAAGGGTGTCCATAAGTGCATGTGGCACCAGGACACCCTAGGCCGGAGGTCAATGATCGACTTGGTTGTCGTGTCATCTGACCTCCAGCCACGTGTCTTGGACACTCAGGTGAAGAGAGGGGCTGAGCTGTCAACTGATCAACTGTTTTGCTGGTGGAGGAGGAAGCTAGAAAGACCTGGCAGGCCCAAGCGTATCGTGAGGGTCTATTGGGAACGTCTGGTGGAGCCCTCTGTCAGGGGGACCTTCAACTCGCACTTCCGGGAGAGCTTCTCTCGAATCCCGGGGGAGGCTGGGGACATGGAGTTCGAGTGGGCTTCATTCTCGGCCTCTATTGCTGATGCGGCTGTTGTCGTAAGGTCTGTGGTGCCTGTCACCACGGCAACCCCCAAACCCGGTGGTGGACGCTGGAAGTAAGGGATGCCGTCAGGCTGAAGAAGGAGGCCTATAGGGCCTTGCTGGCCCATGGCACTCCTGAGGCAGATGACGGCAATGCTTCGGGGGTGGATGAGATCTGCCCTGAGTATCTTAAGTCTCTGGATTGGCAGACCGGGGTGGTGGTTCCTCTGTATAAGAAGGGGAATCACACTCCTCAGCCTCCCCGGTAAGGTCTATGACAGGGAACTGGAGAGAAGAATCCGGCCGATTGTCGAACCTCGGATCCAGGAGGAGCAGTGTGGTTTTCGTCCAGGTCGTGGAACACTGGACCAGCTTTACACTCTCCATCGGGTGCTTGAGGGTTCATGGGAGTTTGCCCAACCAGTCCACATGTGCTTTGTGGATCTTGAGAAGGCATGGTCCTCGTGGTGTCCTGTGGGGGGTGCTCTGGAAGTACAGGGTCAGGGGTCCTTTGCTAAGGGCTGTCCGGTCACTGTACAAACGGAGCAGGAGCTGTGTTTGCATTGCTGGTAGTAAGTCAGACCTGTTCCCGGTGCATGTTGGCCTCCGTCAGGGCTGCCCTTTGTCACCGGTTCTGTAGTATTTATGGACAGGATTTCTAGGCGCAATCAGGGGCCGGAGGGGGTTCGTTTTGGGGACCACAGGATGATGTTGTCTTGATGGCTTCATCGAACCAGGACCTGCAGTGTGCACTGGGGTTTGCAGTCGAATTTGAAGCGGCTGGGATGAGGATCAGCCCCTCTAAATCCCCGAGGCCATGGTTCTCAACCGGAAAAAGGTGGTTTACCCTGCCTCAAGTGGAGGAGTTCAAGTATCCCGGGGTCTTGTTCTCCCCACCCCCCAATCCAGCCCCGGATAAGCGGAAAATGGATGGATAGATAAACTGGCCTTATACTAAGCTTCAAAAATCCTCATCCATCTATTTTCTTCCGCTTAGCTTCAGAAATCAAAGTAAATTATTAAAATATCCTTTTTGGTTATGGGTGAAAATGTACAAAACATAGTCAGTAAGGCTGCAAGATTAATCACGATCTAATCAAAATCGCAATTTGAATGGCTGTAATTAGCAACACGCCACTCCTGTAATTTTTGAATTGTCCTAATAAACTCCAAAAACAACAAAGTATCCTCTTATTCTATGTAACAACTGCTACACCTGTAATTTATTAGTCAGTTCATACTAAAAACCTCAAACAGAACATCACAAATCTAATAGCAAACTTGCCAGGAAAATTGTATTTGCAGTTGCAATATTTTTGCCGAATCGTTCAGTCCTTATAGTCAGTTTGAGGCTGTGGTATGAGTCTTGTTAATTTTGATGTTGTGAAAATAAAAGCATTCCCTGAGCTTTACCTGGAAGGTAAACTGCTCATTGAAGACAGGTTTGAGTGTGTTCTTGAGCATTTTGGTCTCACAGGTCTTGTTCTTGTCAGGGCAGATGTACACTCGGACATAAGGGTCCGAGCTGCCCCCCAGGTCCATGGCCTTGAGGCTGTCGGCCTGTTTGATGCCCACTGTCAGCTGCAGAATACATAGGTACACAATAGGAAAGAGTCGAGTCAGTGGACTGACAGGTTTTAGAGTCAAT
>KN505004.1:0-11050 GCA_000787155.1 Scartelaos histophorus
TAAAGAGAAATTGAATTGAAAAAAAAATAAATAAATTGAATTTCTGCTCTAGAATTGCCAATTTCTGCTGAACAAAAGGTAAAAAATAGATGTTAACTTGAAAACTACTACATGACATCACAGATGGAATAGATCATTTTGAGCTTTGGAGACAAACTTATACTAAACAGTCACTCAAACGTGTGTGATACAAAACAGAACTCCAGGTATGTTTTTTTAAAGAGAAAACAGCGTTATAAAATGGCTTAAAGCTCACGAGAATCAACTGTTTGTAATACAGGAGCATTCCAGGCATCCATGTATAAGTAAAGCTGGACTGGAAATGGCCTTTTCATCTGTCACTGGTTCTCCAATGGTCTATCTGTCCCAAGACTGGATGAACATAGAGATCTGTGCAGATAACTTGTATTAATCTGACATTTTTCAACACACATTTGACCTTTCTCCTTCCATTTTCTTGGTCACACAAATACGGCGTCGTAATTAGGCGACGAGTTTAGTAGGATCTCTCAGAAAAGGGAAAGATGTCATCAGAAGATCATCCACACTGGGAAATCCATTGACGTTTTATTACCTTTTCGCAAATAACTAAATTAGGGGGGACGGTGTTTTCAGTTTGGGAGAAGAACTCAGCCTAAATATGCAGGGTTTGTGTTGTAAAAATGTGTAAATGAAAACCCCAGGTATGTTTTTGGACAAGGAAACAGCATCATAACTTAACACAGATCAGAAAATAATGTGATATGGGCCCTTTAATGACAACTAGACAGGACTCTTCAGCTTCTCTCAACTTGAAACTGGGTCCATGTTTGGTCTCACCATCGCCCTGCTGCCAGTTCATTGATCCACCAAGGCAGAGTCAAAGACATAATGGGCTTATTGAGCTATGAAATTCTACAATAGGACCTCAGGCTTGGAGGTGGCTGCACTAATTTGTCCACTGCTGCTTGTGGATAAGTCCTATTTAGCTTAATGTCGTTGAGTCCAAACACAAAGCCAAGCCGCCTGTCCACTTTTCATGTTTATTTTAAGTTGCAGACGCTAAATTATGTGTATCACTTTACTCCATTTAAAAGAAAATAAGGCCTTTAGTGGTCTAAGTATCCTCTTTTTGTATCTTTTACCAATTTTTATCCATGGTTTATATCACATTTTTACAAGAAATGTATTGTGCTTTATGATACCTTATGGCTTTTATAATTATTAAAAGTTAAAATAGCATAACTGGCAACAACTAATTACATATTACATTTTTGAAAGAATTAACATTGAAGTTATATCATGGCCGCCAAAGCTTTCCAAAATATATTTAAAGTAAATTATAGGTAAATTAATCTATACACAATGGTATTTGGTGTGCCAATGAGCCTACACAACGATTGCATGGGCGCCAGATATTGGACAATATTCAGCTATCAGAGGTGATAATTACTACCAATGGAAGTTTTGAGGTAATATATAGATTTATTTATTCATTTAAGAAAAGAAGATGCAGCAGATTGAGGCGTATCTGCTTCTAGATGAAATTGTGTGTTCGAAAATTGACCAAATACTTTTATTTATAAGCTGGAATCTTTGTTTTAGTGTTGGTAAAATTAGTTTAGGATAAATGTTTAAGCATAGGGTTGGTTAAGGTAAAGCATATAATTGAATCTACCTAAATGCATATTTCTAGTTTATCTTCAATGCATTTTAATAGCGTGAGTCATTAAGAAATTACCCGCAGTTACTTCCCCCCTGATGATTTCATGACATCAGAATAAGATGACTGGAACATGAGATCATCACATTACGAGAAGCGAATTTTGCGTAGAAATGCATCTTAAAACTACTTAAAACTGTGAATATTAGTCGGATAGCTCAAGGAAAAAGCAGTTTGTATTTTCACTCTTCTCATTCACTTCCTAAATCTTGTCCCAATATTGACCCCCACCTTGTCGTCCCCAAAAGTGCATGCGAGTTCAGCAGAGAAAAACACAGTATTTGACACCATCTTTGCCCCTCTCCCTGCACCTAATGCAAAGAGCCGTGTGAGTGAAGAGGAGACTAATATCTAATGCCCCCTACAGCTCTCACTCCACAATATGAACCCTGCATAATGCAAGAATGGCCCATATTTAATAAGCATGACACATTTAGAGGGATATTGAGAAACTGGGGAGGAATACTTTTATTTATCATTGCTTGTTTTATGTGCATCATGGGTTGATCTCCAAGAGCGAGTGTTTATATTTTATTTCAATTTTATCATGCAATAAAATAATACATATTTAATATTTAATAAACACTGAATGATTTACTACTATTTATTAAGGTTTTTAGGCTATTCTTAAGTAGTGAAATATAATGTATTTAGAATGCAATGTGTCAAATATAGGCCATATTCTCAAATATACCCAAAAAGATGTAGTGCTTTCGTTATTTTCAGATGGTTAGGGCTTGTTTTTCAAATATAAAGTTTGAATATTTTGTGTATTAAAATATTCATAAGAAAATGGTCATATATTTTTATAATGGATTTTGTTTCTTCTAAGCAAATTATAGCTAACAAATTGTTTTTATAGTTGTGCTTTATTTGTCATAAAAATGCCCCCTTAATAACACGATGAATGGTGCCTTTGTCATATGGATTATTAAATAGGTCATAAGGTCAAGTAGTAAATACCACAGGCTATGTCCTTATTGAATTTTCACGCGGAGCCCATATTTTCTTCAATTCTCGCGGTAACGAAGCTCAAACCTCGTGCAAGTGTCATTAACTACATTTTGATGAGAGGGATTTTTCCGGAGATAATTAAAATTATTTCCAGGACGGCGCGGAAATCAATGCAGATGGTAATGTGCGGCTTATCCCAGGTATGCTCCGTCCAGATAAGACTGATTCAATCCTGCTCCGCATTAATGACTGTGAGATGTAAAATAATCCTAAAAGGCATGGCACCGCGAGGCTCCAACCACAAGCCAAAATGTCAAGTGGCATTTTATTTTATAATGGATCCCCCTTTCCCTGTTTTAAGGGACACACTTCTTTCTTATCCAAACTGAGCCTTCAGTCAGAGTGTAACGTATCACAGAGCGACACAAAGCGAGCCAAAGTCGCCTGTTCAGACGCACGACGCACCAGGGATTTAAGGCGAGGGCATTGTGTCCGTGTGTCGGTGTGAGCTGGGACCAGAGCCTCCCCGTTCACCCCTTTTTCATTTTACATTTTTATTTAATCTTTACTTAAAATTCAAGTTAAAATATGCTGGAAATTGCAATGAATTTAACGAATATTTTGGATTAAAGGCGTGCGTAAAATGGATGAAGTTAAACGTATTTCCTTATTTTTTTTGCATGTGACATTTTGCATTTAATATGACACCTAACCCGTCATTAAATAATTAATTTTGCCTCATTCTCCTGTTATAAATATTGGTAGAAGCAGCGGTAAAGCCCAGTGCAATGCTCGCTGCAAATGAGGCTCCAATATCACGGCCATAATTAATTGCGCAAATTTGTTTCTATTAAATAAAACTAACACATACTGAGAAAACTCTATTAGCCTTAATTAAGCTTGATATCCTAATTTAGGAAATGTGTGGTTGAAAACAAGGCGTTTTGGTAGATTTTCCCCCTGTCTTTCTCCGATAGTGAAAGCCTACCAGCTCCCTGCCTTTGGGCTGCTTTTCCTCCTCTGAGACTTGGAAATGAGAAATGGAAATGGAAATACCAGGAGGTGCTAAATTAGCTGCCTGATCTGCACTTATTGCCGCATACAGGCCCCTATTACTTTGCCAATCTGTGCCTCTCTTTTAGCATTCCGGGCATGGAGGCGCTTCCAGATAGCAGATTTATCAAATGGGAAAATGAATGCATGATGATCAGTTAAATTGAAAATCAGCGTCTGCATGACAGCCCGACCTGACACCTCCGTAATTAGAAAGAAAAATGATGGCGTCCGATGCATAATAGAGCAAAAACAATTTACACTCTCCCATAATGATCCGCCGTTCAAATTGAAAATTTCTCCGGGTATAAATTGAATTCATAAAGTATGATTCATGGACGACACATCTCCTGGAGGCTGCCTGGGCATATCGATTGATAGTTTGTCTTGAATCATGCAGCGTGCAGCTCTCAGGCAAGAAAAGCTTAACTACTTAAGCAAATCGCTAATTTCACCTTAAGGCCACCAATGTGCAGCCAGCGATACTCCTATTCAGTCTGCTAATGAATTATGGATGAACTGGGCATACGTCCCAAATAGCCTCAGAGTAGCATGAAAAATACACAGCCATGAATCTTAGGGGTTATTTCAAACGGCCCAATGTGATATCCACAATTTGTAGACTTAAAAATGAGAAACGGTGAATCCCTTTAGTGAAAAAGAGCTAAGTCACGGCCACGTCCACCGTCTCCTTCTTATTAAAACAACTGAATCTTAATGACAATTATCCAAGGCTTCCCAATTTTACAGTTCAATAAAGCCAAGTCAATTATCAGTGTTCCCCATCACATTTTCCACTTCCACTAAAATTATTATGTGTTGATTGTTTCCTAAAAATAATCAATTGAATGATCTCAAATTATTTTACAGTTAAATAGATCAGAGAAATTAGTCAACTACTTCCATTTTTCACTCGTGTCTAAAATGCAAACAAAGGGACAGTGTTTGAGGGATTGAAGGAGAAATAGTTTGAGCATCATTTGTGAGAAGCTGCTTTAGAATTGCATGTAAACAAAAGGAGTAAGAATAGCAGGATGTGTGAGGTGAGCGCAGAGGCAGAGTGGACACGTCTCCCCGTCCATGGCCTTATAATGTGGTGCATGTGCGTTATGTCAGGGCTCCTGGGCTCACCCCTGCCCCCACCAAACCTAATAAGACATTGCTTCCTAGAGCAAACAGCTGCATGGCTTGAAATTTATGTAAATATTTTGAAAGGGACACTGGCTCAGAAATTCATTTGTGTCGGCTCAGACGTAAAGCTCACCCCTCTCTCTGATTATTTTCAATTTATTTGCAAATCAAGACCCCGGCCAGATGAACACTAAAGGGGCTTGTGTGATTTTCAGCTTTTTTTTTTTTTGTCTTGTTTTAGGGTGTGACATTTCTTCTTCCACATTGGGTGATATTGTGGTCAGCACTGCTAATATTGCAAAAGGGAGCAGATGTCCCAGATCCTGCGTGGCGTCCCGTGGGACCACCAACCCTATTAGAACAAATGTGTTCTGCTATTGTAAATAGGCACGTTTGCCAGCCCGTCCTATTACAGCGGACGCATGATCAATAGGCTGATAACACCCAAACATCAATGTAAAGCGACAGGACAATGAGGGATATCATCGAACATCTATCTTAATATAGCGCTGCTACAAGGGGCCCTGACAAAGTGAGAGAGAGAGGAGCGAGACAAGCTCATGAAAATGCCTCCCCACGATCCCCCATCTCCCATCCAATATGCACAAACACACACTGCAGCTGCCGGGGCTATTATTTTCCTATTTCAATTTGACACCCAGGCCTTTTCATGCTAATTCTATTATTCTTGGAAGTTTATGTGATTTCATATCACTGGAAATCGGTAATGTATTATAACCCCCTTTGAGCTAAAATAAACTGAATCCCCCTTGCAGTAGCCACCGGGAAAATAATTACTTTCATATCAAAACTCTGCAGGAGTCGAGCGGGTCCTTTTCGCCTCGGGCTCGTAACCTCATTTCAGAAGGGGCTTATAGATGAATAAATTTGTTAAGGCAATATACAAAGTACAACATGAGATTTCTTAAGAAAGCCTTTCCTACTGTACCATGGACCTATGCAGCAGTAATGGTCTAGTTAAGGTCCCACACGTGCAGGTGCTTGTATACAATAGATTTATTTAAGAAAAACCTTACATATATAAATAGTGTAATACCTTTTTACAGCTCTTGAGGGTTTTTGTTGGTCTCTTCACGTTTTTGACAAGACACTAAAAGGATAGTGTGGTTTTTTGGATCAGGGGTTGTATAGGATAATTAGTGGACAGTCAATTACCACTAATGATGCACACAAAGAAGCCAAAACAAAACTACAGGCAAACACAAACACTGGGCCATTTAGAAATATGCTTAGCCATTTTTCAAGATTAATTTTGGTTTACAGCAAGTGCTCTTTTTTGGGGGCCATATTTAATTGAATCACCCAGATAGTATTGGCAGTAGAAGTACAAAAATGTCAACTGGGTATAAAATTATAAAATGACAGTTTCTAGTGATTTGTTTTGGTAAAATGTCTGTGGCCCTCTTAGCAAAAAGCTAGTTCACCTGATATTTCCTCAGTGTATTTGTTTTAAGTGGTAATAAACTATTCACAAGCAGCAACCCACTGGTCTACCCCATACAACCCCGCACAACCACAAGCTACCACTTAAAGGTATAGCCTATCTAGACTCCTGGCGCACACACATTGTCAAAAAATATCAGCAAGGAAGCTTTGGCCTAATGAGAAATAGATCTGCGCGTTTCTCTTTACCCCGAGGATCTTACTCCAGGTCCTTAGCGCTGTCCACGGGACTGTCACGTGGTACAGACGCGGGGTTCTCGTCCTTGTTTTCTAAATGCTCTAAAAGCTCTTTTCTGTCCGCGTCGGCGGCTGCAGCGGGACTCGTGTTGTGCTCGTACGACACGTCGCTGCTGCAGACGCCGGGGTTATGAGTCTGGAAGGCGGATCTGGGCGGACTGCTGCCACCGGGATGCTCCTCCGCTGTGGCCGACGAGTCCGCACAGTCCGCCCTAGATCCAGCGGGCTGCCCCTCGCTGTGTCCTGACGCGGAGGCTGAGTTAGTTTTGAGGGCAGTTTGGGGAACAATGAATCCTAGTGGCTGCGTAATGGGATAGAGAAGGAAGTGTCCTTTTCCTATTAAAGGCCGCGAGGGGGGTAAGGCCGCGGGGGTGCGTCTGGGTCTGGAGTCCGACAGAAGGCTCTCCACGCTGAACGGGTTGAGTTTGTTCACGCTCCCCGTGTTCAGGGCGCTGTTGTCGGCTCCCCCGATGTCCCGCTCCGGGTGTCTTTGGCTTGGGAGAGGGTCGCAGCTCGAGTGGTGGCTGTTGTTGTCAAAAGACAGGCTCATGTTGTGGTCACTGTCGGTCACGTGGGACACCCCGCTGTCACTGTCCGACCCGGGCGTGTGGAACAGATCCCCAGAACCGGAGGCTTTATTCTGGGCCTTGAGCAGACGCCGCTCCTGTTTGCGCTTCTTCTTCTCCAGGCGGTCCAGCTCACGGCGCGCGATCTCCTCCGGGTCCATGGGCTCCCCGCTGCACGTGGTGGGGTGCGCGTTATGGGCTGGTCGACCTGGGCCCTTTTTCGTGTTCTCCTTTTTCCGCCACTTGGCTCTGCGATTTTGGAACCAAACCTACAAACAAAACGAGCTACTTTAGAAAACTTAAAGCTCTCATTGTTGGAAGATAAACAATAACAAACTCATAAATCTGTGCTGTGTGTGTTGTGTCCCAGCTTTATAATTCACAAATAATTCTGGCAACAAAATTCACCTAAAACAATTACACATTTATCAATATAAACAATTCATACAAACAGCATTTAATGTATATTAATTTAAAGTATAAAGTGCTGAAAAATATTGAATCTGAATCTGAATTATTGACCTGGTTAAAAAACTGCAGACATAAATTGTGTTTATTAATATTTTAATTCTCAACTCTAATAGTTATGCTTAATGCAACTAATCCTTGCGTTTTATTTGCATTTAAAAATAACAATTTAATAAAGTTTGCTAACATGAGCCAGGGATGGCATGAAAATCAATACAATGATAAAATACCATTACGCACGTTTACAAACAAATTGGATATTACAATACGAAATGTTTTAGAATTCTCTATTATTAACTGTTTGATGAATATAATAAAAACACAGCCAAAACTAGCCACAATTACCCCCAAATTACACACACATAATCCGGCTGAATTGTAGTATTTACCTGCACCCTGGATTCGATGAGGTCCAAACGCAGCGCCAGAGCCTCCCTCATGAACACATCCGGATAGTGGCTCTCGTTAAACGCTTTCTCTAACTCCTCCAGCTGCCAACCGGTGAAATTTGTGCGCGTTCTCCTTCTCTTGCATCCGGGGCTATCTTTGTCTGGGTCCCCCGAGTCTGAGCACAGCAACCAACACAAGTGTCAACAATGGAAAAAATGACTGCAATTCACCAGCGTTTGGACAGGCCAGGGCTGACTGGAAACCGTACAAGGCTTTTGAAAGTTTATTTTTATGGATTCCTCTCGCCTGTTTTACGCACAGCCACGCGATCTCGCTACAAACGGCACAAAGCTCGTATTACATGGCACAACAGAAACAAACAGACTGTGTCTATGCGTAATGACTCTTGTTATGCTCTGACTTATTCAAACAATGAAGGCGATCTCCCCAAACCTGACTGCGCTTGCCCCTTTAAACGCCACAAAGAGGATAAGTTGCAATAACGTGGCTTTGTTTCTGTTTTGCATCACGTACGCCAAGGTTATTGTGCAGCGCGTACAGTAGTGTCGTGCATAGTAGTGTTGGCAGTGTCTTACCTGTCAGTTTGTACTGCTGATTATCTCCATTCATCCCACAGCCCGAAGACAAGAGGGGGTTGGAATTGCCCACAGACGCCGTGCACGATCCATTAAGTAATCCGTCTATTGAGAAGGGGACCGCGGACGCAGATTGAAGTTGATGGCCGGCTAATTCGTAAACGTGGTGGTGGCTCAGATGGTACGGGAAGCCCACCATGCCGAACTGGGCGTGAGGTGGATCCAGTATCCTGCTGTCCATCATCCCGAGGGCTAGGGGGGAAAAAAGGGGGAAACCGCGACGTGCGAAAGGGGAAAAAGGGCCGGACCAGACTAAAGAGCGCGCAGCGGCCAACGAGCGGGTGACATGATGCGAGCGGGAGGGATGAGCTCTACTTTATCCACATGAACCTCCCAATAATTAGCGGTCCAAGGCTGTGGGAATACGGGACCCAATGAGAAGCGGTAATGGGGCGCTGACGTCAGAGGCGCGCTCTCTCCGTCTCCTCTCCTGCTCGCTGCAAACGCTCCCCCGTATCGATTGCTAATTAAAGCTGACATCCACCTCAATAAACAATATCAGAGCTGTCACAACAAGACAGGAGGGCTTTGATAAGAACTACATCGCGGACTACACGGGGGAGCCCGCCAGAGGAAGCGAGGGGAAGGGAGGCAGGAAGGAAGCGAGAGGAGAGGAGCAAAGCGGATCGTGTAGCGGAGAAAAGGCAGTACGAGGACAGTTTTTGTTCACACAGCAGCAAATACGGGGCATTATAGACCGCCGACACACATTGATTAGGGTAATGTTTTATTAAAGGGGAAGTCAGAGAAGGTTATTAAGGCTTTATGTTTAATGGGTTTAAAGGGACAGGACAGAACAGGCGTTACGCACAGAAAATAACGTGCACTTTGTTACACTTTTACGCACAGCTATTTTATTAACATATTAAACAAAAGCATTTATTTTATTTTATTTTTTGCACATATATCTGTATAATAACAAACACATCGCGCCTTTGAACACGTAATTAAAATTGCAACAAGAAAAATAATAATAAAGCTCATGATGACAAAATAAGATTTAGATTTATTGCAATGTCAGTGCGAGGCTGTGCAAATATTCTACAATACAGTACACTGAAAACTGTTTTCATATTTGTCAGTATTAATAAAATGAAAAAAGTAAAAGTATAGCAACTATTACTCACCAGTCAAAAATGAAACATGAACCCAAACTGTGTTTCTTTTATTCTCTCATCTCGTAGCGTCTTAAAACGCAATGACAAGTGAGAGAAGCTGACAAACTGTAAAAAAAAATAAAAAATAAAAAATAAATAAATAAATTAAAAAACTGTAAAAAGGTAATTTCAGCTGAATGTCTAAAATAAACAAAAAATTAAAAATAAAAAAATACAAATATACTAGTAAGCTTGTATCCTAGTAGCCTACCCAGTACTCTCAATATCTCCTAATCAAGTGAGATAATTATTTGTTTCTTAAATGATAAATGAAAACATTTAAAAAGTTCAATTATTCTCTGTGCAATATCCTCCATTAGTAAAATATCATTCATCTATTGCAGATTTATACTAGACTAAAACGTATATTATGCATTTATAAGCAAAAGTAATTAATGCAAATAAATCAAACTTGCAGTCAGAATGTTGAACTGCGTTTTTAAGTGACTCCTAATGGTGTGAGAAACCAAGAGCCCCACAACAATCAATTGATTTAACAGCTGCTCCGTTTAACTGAGCGTTTCCATGGCAACTTAAGGTAAACCTATGAGAACAATAAACCAAACATTTTATCTCGGGTTAACTTTTTCATTTTCCCTCCTGCCAATTTCATTAAAAAACTAAATTAAAAGTGGCTTAACACCGGAAAAATCTAACGTGTACGAACCGGACGCAGGTCAAGTTAAGGTCGGTTTTGTGGAGTGTTAAAAGACAATGGGACAAGAGCGTGAAATAGACACGTTCCTACTTGTAAAATTAACATAAAAAATCTCCTCCGCGATATATGGGCCGCTTCAGTTGTAGATCTCCTCATTAGCTTTTCTCAAATAATTAATTCGACTTTATTTATCCCAAGTCTGGCGCTGTCACAATGTTAATCAGAGTTGAAATTTCGCACCCCACTCAGTCCCTGACCCTTGGCACCCTGGATTGGCATGTTGTAATAACCTGAATCTCTCAACAGAAGCTGCGATAATTGTTACCCTATTAGCATGCAAATTGTTTAATTAATATTATTATGAGGAAGTATATAATCCGCTCGTCACTTGACCCCCAAGCCCAAATAACAACCCGGCGTATATTCCAGTGCGCACGGGCCTTCCATTTTAATGAACTTTTACGCGCCACGACGAGCACTGCTTCTTATGAATAATTCCTCGCTTTATTTTTGGACATCTAAAAATTCAATAATTGCTTTTTGTCACTTCTGACTACACACACACATAGGAGAAAGGCTTTTGCATGTATAGCTTTTGGTCCCTCGACTCAATA